>CAUYRT010106539.1:0-12094 GCA_963574885.1 Lepilemur ruficaudatus
GAATTACCAGCTGAGTGATTGAAACATAGTGATACTGGCCGGGCGCGGTGGCTCACGCCTGTAATCCTAGCACTCTGGGAGGCCGAGGCGGGTGGATACCTCAAGGTCAGGAGTTCAAGACCAGCCTGAGCAAGAGCGAAACCCCGTCTCTACTATAAATAGAAAGAAATTAATTGGACAACTAAAAATATATGTAAAAAAAATGAGCCGGGCATGGTGGCGCATGCCTGTAGTCCCAGCTACTCGGGAGGCTGAGGCAGAAGGATCGCTTGAGCCCAGGAGTTTGAGGTTGCTTTGAGCTAGGCTGATGCCACGGCACTCTACAGCCCAGGCAACAGAGTGAGACTCTGTCTCAAAAAAAAAAAAAAAGAAACATAGTGATACTTTCACTTGGAGAAAAATATAGGAATTACCTGCACATGGTAGGTTGAGATAGCTGTATTTGGTTTTCCAATGGGAGGGTAGGAGGGAAAGAGAAACGCTCCAATAATAATTACGCAACCTTCCATGTATAATTGCATTGAAAAGTCACAAACTCCTACGTGCCATCTTTAATTCTGCCTCTCGTCACCTGGGTGACCTCAGGCACCCCCACAAAGCCTCCATCTCTTCATCTACAGAAAGGCAGGGTGACTGCGTGCCATGTCTTTCTGAAGATGAGAGTTGGTCCCACTAGGTCTTCATAGCACTAATCACTCTTTGAAAGGATTTGGTGTATTCATCTGTTTTCTTATTAATTCATCTGTATTTGCCCCTCAAATGTCAGCCTCCACAAGGGGAGGACTTTGATCTGCCCAGTTCACCCAATGCTTAGATTTAGCATTTCCAGAGGAGCAGGACCTACCTCCGAAAGTTATTTTGGAAAGAAATGAGATAATACATGCAAATGGTATGTGAAATATGTGAAGCATTTAGTACGTGAGTGATAATTACTTTTATTAATATTATGTGAACGTGAGCTTCTGATGCTTTAATTTATATTAGGAGGGAATTAAAGGCATCTGTGTTTGACTGTTTTACTTCCCTGAACCTGCTTTCATGGCAGGGATGCGTGGTATCAGGAATTTGATAACGGCAACCATCGCTCAAAAGCTGCAGAATCTCTATATAGTTAGAAAAAAAATGTTTAACTTGGGGAAATTTCTAAGAGCACGTGAGACAAAAATCATGTTAAATGACTTCTGTTTTTCACTAGGAAACTCACGCTGGTTAAGAACTATCTTATTCCAGTTCTGTCTTCTCTTCAACACGTTCGGTATACGGGGCAAGAAGAATAGCAGCAAAGTGACATTCATGGGAGAGGGTGGGAGTGAGGCGAGTGGGACTCTCCACTTTAGGAAAATTCATTTTCATCCACTCTGATAGTCAACTTTAGGAATCTACAATTTAAGGCTGGAGGTGAGCGAGAATGATCGTTTTCCATCTTGTCCTATAACATGCTGATGTTCAATATCGTCTCGGAGGCCGGTAATCCTAGCACTCTGGGAGGCCGAGGCGGGAGGATCACTCAAGGTCAGGAATTCGAAACCAGCCTGAGCAAGAGCGAGACCCCGTCTCTATTAAAAATAGGAAGAAATTAATTGGCCAACTAAAAATATTTAGAAAAAATTAGCCAGGCATGGCGGCACATGCCTGTAGTCCCAGCTACCTGGGAGGCTGAGGCAGGAAGATCGCTTGAGCCCAGGAGTTTGAGGTTGCTGTGAGCTAGGCTGATGCCATGGCACTCTAACCTGGGCAACTGAGTGAGACTCTGACTCAAAAAAAAATATATATATATATATATATATATGTCTCACATTGGAACTGTGTCTATCAAAGGAAACAAAAGTGGTTCTTTTGTGGATACCTACCAAGAAGATTTGTGCAGTTGGTTAGATTCTGTATAATAAGCATCAATAAATTGTTATACTAATGCTTTCTTTTTGACAATAGCTCCTGCAAATGTATTACCATCATCTTCAGCAGGCAATACATATACTGACTCCAGGAAGAATTTCAAAATTAAGCCTAAAACATATATGTGGATGTATGTGCATAGAAACAATGGCCTGTGATTTGTATGTAGCAACTTGATAGCAACAGCTCCCCTTAAGGAAACAGGGACTGAGTTTAGGGATGATGATCAAGGAATTTTAGCTTTATCTCTGAAGTATTAATGCTTTTACAGCACAAATTGGATTCATGCATTGGTTGTATACTTAATTAAAAGTTGATTTTAAAACTGTAAAACAATCATATTACAAAAATAAAAAATAATAAAAGCAGCAGTAGCCACTAAAAAACATTCAACCAAGCACATTGACTTCATTCATTTAATATTACTACATTTATATTTATTGTACAACAAAACACAGTAACCTGCCTTTCTCCTTGGGTGAATACTTACAACAGTGTAGCACTGAAATTTAAATACATGACAATTTGTTAACCCCCCATGTATTTGAAACCCTGTTCATGCATCACTCCTCCTGCACCACCCTCCCCCCAGCCAAAAGGAAAAAAAATAAACAAAATGAGGTCCAGCGTTTTGACAAAACCCGAGGAGGCATCCTTGCGGTCAGAATGCACAGGCAAAGCTGCTTAGTCCCTGTAACTGCGACTGCATCCCTGACTCTCAGCACTCCCAATTTGACATTTGATTGCCTGAAAAAACATCTTATCAGATCGACAATGATTTCTGTCCAGAAAAGAAAAGTCCCCCGCCTCCTCTCCAAAGGAAGGGTGTCAGTCGCTGAGCATGGATTCTAAAGCTCCAGGGCCATGACCAGCAGAGGAGTCATGGTGCGTCTGAAGGGATAAGGGGAGATAAAGTGTATCAAAGGGGCCTTGACACATGGGATGCTACGCAGGCCTGTCTCCCCAGAGCATCGCTGGCCTGACAGGGGATTAATCCACAGGAGGGCGATAAACAACGGCCTAAGTGGGCTTGAGGCCCGACACCTGGATGTGGTGTCGGAGGCCGTCCGGGAGGCTGCGCCGCGCTGCGAGGGACGTGGGCTCTCCCCACGCACTTCTTGCAGGGGCTCTGGCTCGCCACCTCTTCTCTTGCATAAACATGTTTGAAAAATAGGTTGGGATTTTTGTTTGTTTGTGTTCTGTGCTTGGGGGGCCAGGGGAGCAGAAGAGGTTAGAAATTCAATAGCCGCCTGCTGTGAGCTCTTACAGAAAAGGGTTTCGTGGGACAACCAAATGCAGTGGGTAGGCCTCGTTTGGATCCCGGCTGGAGCAAGTCAAGGGTAAAGCTGACATCCGTGAGTTGCTGAGGGCTGCTGGAAGATGGACCGGGGATTAGGTGGTGTCAGAGAATCACTGTTCATTTTGTTGGGTGTGATAATGGCATTTTTCCTAAGTAAACTTTTTTTTTAATACATGAATACTAAAGTAGACAGGGTAAAATGACATGAAGTCTATGATATGCTTTACTTTAAAAAAAATGTAGTCGACACATGATAATTGTACATATTTATGGGGTACGTAGTGATGTTGCCATACATACAATGTATAGTGATCAGATCAGGGTAATTAGCATATCTATCATCTCAAACATTTATCATTTCTTTATATTGGGAACATTCAATATCTTCCTTCTAGCTATTTGAAACTATATAATATAGTATTGTTAACTAGAGTCATCCTATAGTGTGATATCCTTTAAAATACTTACCAGGCCAGGTTCCACTACTACTACTCGAGAGGCTGAGGTGGGCGGATCGCTTGAGCCCAGGAGTTCTGGGTTGTAGTGCACGGTCAGGTGTCTGTACTAAGTTTGGCATCAGTAGGGTGACCTCCCAGGAGCAGGGGATCACCAGGTTGCCTAAAGACACATGAACTGGCCTAGGCTAGAAACAGAGCAGGTCAAAACTCCCATGCTGATCAGTAGTGGGATCTCACCTGTGAATAGCCCCTGCACTCCGGCCTGGACAACATAGCCAGACCCTGTCTCTTAAAAAAAAAATACTCATGGGGGAAAAAAGGAGGGAAGACTGGCTAAAGCAGGTGTAACAAAATCTTAATTACTGATTCACTCTACTGTTGGTGTGTTTGAACATTTTTACCAAAATAATAATAATGGTAATAATAATATTAAGATTTTTTTTACATGTTTCAAAGAGTGTCAGTGGTGGTGTGAAAATTTACAGCGTCCTGCATCTGTGTGGTTCTGCAGCCCGGCCATGCTTTCTAAGCCCACTGAATCACGACACATTCTTACCTGCATTGTTGAAGGAGAGAAGCCCTTCTGAAAGTGGTGGCTGGTTCCATTGCTGACAAGCAGAAACTGAATAGACTGTTTCTCAAGGGGCACCGCCTTGTCAGGGTACTGGCCTTCCTTACCCAGTGCTTGCTCTTACATTGCGGGCGTGATCTCATTCAGTGCTCACGTGGGATCTGATTCATCGTCCCCGCTTTTCAGATGAGGCAAGTGTGGTTCAGAGAGGTTAAGTAACTTTCTGAAGGCCATGCAGCTAATAGTGGTAGAGCCAGAGCGATCACGTGTTAGATTCCATGCCCTGCCTGGTACCCATTTTTAACAAGGGAGAGGAGAAAGGAAAGAGGAGAAGCACAAACCTGCTTGCCTGTCCTTGTTTGGGATCACAATCACTGTTAGTTACTTTGCTCCAAATGACACCTTTGAAGTTTTTCAAAACTCACTCAGTGAAACCTTGCTCACTTATCCTGTCTTTTGCTGAAGCTTTGAAACTCTGTTCATCATGGATTTCTTTAAGGCACTGAGCTCTGTATGTAGGACCAGTAGAACATTCCAAATCTGAAATGCTCCAAAATCTGAAGCTTTTCTAAGAAAAAGCAGAAATGCTCATTGGAGCATTCTGGATTCTTGGATTTTCAGATTTGGGATGCTCAACCAGCATAATGCAAATATTCCAAAATCCAATATATTAATCACTTCCAGTCCCAGGCATTTTGGATGAAGCCTGCTCAACCTGTACCTCATTTAATCCTTAACAACTCAGGGAAATATTACTCCCATTTCACAAATGAGACACAAAAGGTGAGCAATTTGCCCAAAGCCTCGTGGCTACGAAGTGGCAGAGCAAAACTTCACATTAAAACATTATTTGTCCTGATTACTGAGGTTTCTTGGCACCCCCTTTAAATTGTTTGCCTCACCTTAGTCCCAGCCTTGCCTGTTTAGTAGCTAATGAGACATTTTAAAGGTCTTAAAGAGTGAAGAAATGAAATAGCTGCTCTGGGGCTCGTGCTCTCGTTACCGTGCATTTCTCCGCAGCAAAAACCACGTCTTGTCCATCCCTTCGCCCCCAGCTGTTAGCATCCAGAAAGGTCTCACGTACGTGTCAAACTAAAGCAAAATCTCGGGTTACTGGATGTTTCCTCCTGTTCAGAAATTCCAACAAATAATGATCATAATCAAAAGATGACAACGATGGATGAAGAACAAAACATAGGTCACTGACGATGTAGCCGTTTCACTCGTTAGGAAACGAAGATGAGCATTTAAACAATGGGGGGTCTGGGACAATCAGATTCATGAACAGGTCTCAATAGAAAAGGGAGCACATGTAGGAATTTTGCCTAATGACTGTCAGTTACAGTAGCTACATATAGAAAAATGCTAATTTAAAGTTTTGAAGGAGGGACTAGCAGACACAACAAAAGAAAAGCACATCATTAAAATAATCTTAATTTCAATGGGGATCCTTTACCCTTTGAGAAATTCCAGCTGTAACAAGACAACAGTACATCTGTTTAGGAACCAGCATGAAATTTGGGAAGCTTTGGGTCAAAAGAGACTGTATCGAGCAACAACGAAAAATAATCACAATTAACAATATGTACAGAACACTGAGCTAAACACTTCATAAGCATTAACTCATTTAACGCTGTGAGTTATCACCCCCACTTCACAGATGCAAACGTCTGCCCGAACGTCTCCTAGCCAGAAAGAGGCAGAGCAGAGATTTGAACCAAAACACCACAGCACCCCTCACAACCATTCAAACCAGGGAAAGAAAAATCAGTTACTAGAGGTTTTATAAAGTGCCCTACATGGGTGGTTGCTTGATTAGCGATCACGTCCTTTTGTCCGCTTCTCCAGAGGCTTCAACTGTCAGCAGCAGAACAGCAGACTCTTCAAGGGCTGGTCTCAAACTTAAGACAGCTTCCAAGGGCAGGTATCACTGGGAGGAAGACAGCTGACGCCTTAAAAAGGGTCTAAATCTTCCTCAGCTCCTTGTGAGTCTTTTAATTTTTCCCAAAAGATGGTAAAACATTATCCTCCTGCCACCAAACCAAACTGTCAAGTAAAATAATAAAAAGAAATCAGTTGCCCATACATGTGGTTCTGACTTGCGGCCCATGGAACGCATCTCAGCAAGTGGCTCCGGGGGAAGTTCTGAGTCTCAAACTAAAAGTAGGTGGGGGACAACCACTGGACACCCCTCAACAGAACACGGTCACTGAGGGAAAGGAAAACAGCAGAGGTGGATGGCAAGTTTTCCAGCAAAATGCAGAAACATAAACTGCATAATCTCTCGCACAAAACGTTGCCAGGGTGAGCACATACTACCAAATTTCACCAGTCCCAGATGCACTTTTTTTCACATTTCTACATCTCAAATATTAGGCCTGCGTCTTAGAATCCAAAGCATGTCACAAGTTAATTAGTGTAAGTTTTTCTTTCTTAATGGCACATAAAATAAGCGTGGAAACTCACAATCTATAGTGTCTTGGATTCAATGAAATAAATAATGTGTTAGAAAACCAGTCACCTGTGTGGCTCTTCCTAAAATTCCCAGTTTACATCCACGTCATCTGTTCTAGGAGGTTAAACTTCAGTCCACACATCTGCCTCACAATAGTGAAAAACAAAGGCTCTCGGGCCCAAATACGTAAACAAGTCAAAGTGAAAATCGGCGCGTGGATGGAGGCCTCGAGGTGCTTATTAAAGAAGTGAAGCTTAATTCTTTGCTCAATTCACTGCTCTCTACTCCAGCCATCCGTAATTTTAAGTCTGCTGAATGTGATTGGGTTGGAAAGAGGCGGTGGCTTAATTTTTCATACTGGCCTGCGAAAGTCTTGTCCCGTGCAGCACCAGGGCTGCATGCACAATGGCGCGCGCGCATGGTGTGCGTTGGCGGAGACAGCCCCTGGAACTCCGCCTTAAGGGAACAAAGGGTCTCCAAGATGCATCCGCGTAGCAGATGTTGAGTTATCTGAAGGGTCAGAATGCCAATTAGATATTGAACATGGCAGGAGGAGGGTGGAGTTTCCAAAACAAATGAAAGATGAATAGGAGCGGTCTCCGAGTTTAGGCTTAGGTCCTGCTGTTCTTTTGTACGATGATTTGTGGCAAATTTGTTTTGTCACTGAGGCATAGTTCCCCCTGGGTCTTAAAGTGATTTTGGAATCACCGAAAGAATTTTTTTTTTCTTTCTTTAAATATCCTTTTCCTAATCAAAACAGGATATAAAAATCTGACCTTAAAAATGAATTTGAGCAAGCCACGTATTATCTGTGTAGGAGATGCACCAAGAAGTGTAATCTTAAATGAGAAAACAGAAGACAGAGTAGTCAAGAGGGAGGGAATAATTTAATTAAAAAAATTATTTGGATAGAAATCTGAAAGAATTCAGAAGAGCATTTTTTCACATATTTTGGAAAAAGGTAAAAGCTTATCATTTGATCTAGCAATTTACAGACCTTGCCAATTTTCTGGTTTTATAGGATAAGGTTATACTTTTCAGTCTAAGCAGCATACAAAGGAGAAAAAAATGTGGGAAACCTGAGATACAAAATGCTCCCATAGTTGATTATGTATTTGTATCAGTGTTACCATCATAAATCATTCTTAAAGAAACAAAACCAAATAGTAAGAGGACAGACACAATGGTGTTCTGTTTAAATAATTTCATTTGGTTCCTGAAATACTTCTGGCTATTTTTCCTCTTGAAACCACCCACACTTAGTAAAATTATATCGCTCAGTGGACCCTACCCTGTTCTCTCTCTCTCTTCTGACTCCTGGCAAGTACTAGACCGTGGAATACCAAAGGCAAACCAGCAAAAGGAAATTGGGATTGCATTGATTTAAATCAGTCAGTGCTGTGACCAAATTATTTAGTTCCCTCTTGACCTTTGGAGGTCAAATTTGACTATTTATGCTATCTGCTAATGCTTTACTATTTTTCATTGCTTTGCCTGTTAACAATCCTGACCTACAGCCTTTCCAGCCTGCGGGGTCGTTATATTAAACAATCGCTAATTACTCCCTGGAACATATGCTCCCGTTTTAAAATGCCATTTGAGTCGAAGCCCAAGCAAAACCCGTACGTTTGTTTCTTGAATGAAAACAAAATGTAAGCGTTTTGATATTTCTGGGAAGCCAGATATTGTCAGATTTGAGGAAGAAGTGGAAAATAACCTATTTGCTCTAATTGTTGGAAATCACTTGGAATAAAGACTATTCCTAGAAAATGAATATTAAAGGTAGCAAACAGTCTCCTTTAATCACGTTATCAAAAATGCTCCTTTAACATTCCTGCAGAGACTACGCTTTGATCCTTCTGCAGGATCTTAAATGCAAGAATATTATATAAAAACCTCCCCTCTTCATTCATGTATCCGGCAAGCATGAGTGCCAAGTATGCATCAGGTGCCGTGTTAGATCCTGAGACACTGGGAGTCAAGCAAGACGGCCAGAATTCTCTGAAATTGGACTTTTTTGCTGCCTGCTTGAAAATGCTACGTTTGTTGGAGAACAAATAGAAGACAACCAGATGTTCACGTTTCCAAGGTTTACCATGAAGAACAGTGAACATGATGTTATGTGTCAGGGAGCGAGGTTTATTGTCCAAAATTTCTCTCTGATAATATCTGAGACATAACGGTTTTACTGCCCACAAAACAAAAGGAATTCATTTTAGAGCAGCATAGCCAGAGAGAGAGAACAAATTCAAATAATTCAGCTAAAATCATCATCACCCAGCTAATTAATAACAACAATAAAAATAATTCAGCTGTGCCGTGCAATTGAGATTTCACGCGGAATCTCCAGCGACCTGGCGGGGGTGGCTGCAGCCAGAGCCCGGTGGTGCATCAGAGCTGTGTCACCCCGACGCAGCCTCACAAAATCTCCGCTCCTGATGACGCTGCCGCACGCAAACAAGTGAAATACAACAGGAAAGTCATTCCCCGTCGACTTCCTGATTTCCTGCTCTTTTACGTTCTTACACATAAACCTCTAATTCATTTCAGAATGCAAAGGTCACCACAAAAAAAAATCTGAGGCTAAATATACCCTTTTGTCCGGCAGAAGGATAACAGATCTTTTTTTTTTTTTTCTTTTTACCATAATGTGGCCACGGCCAGGTGTTTCCCATGTTTTCTAGCCACATCAGGAGAGTGTTTACAGACCTGAAAAACAGCATTAACCACTCTTTTAAAATAAACTTTTTATTTGGAATAATTGTTAGGTGTATAGAAAAGTTGCAAAGTTAATACAAAGAGTTGCCTGTCACCTCGCTTCCCCTGATGGTAACATCTTGCATACCCACCGCACATGGGTCCAAACTAAGAAATTAACATTGGTACAAATACTATTAACTAAATGCCAGACTTTATGGATTTCCCGTTTTCCCATTAATGCCCTTGTCCAGGACCTAATCCCGAATACCGTATTGCGTTTAGGCAGTTGTAAACTTGTAAATTCAAATACTTTTGTGGATTATCTCTCAAAAAAAATTTTATTTGGAGATGTAACAATTAATTTTAAGAAGGCATTTTAGGAGTAAAAAGAGTCTGAATTTATTTTAATCAATGGGATATAGATGACAAAAGAAGTCACGTTTTACAGACATTTATATTTAAGCAAGATATATATTTTCTTAGTTAAGAAACTCACTTTACCCAAATAAGGAAATATTTTCAAATTTGAAAAAGAAAAGAAAAAGAGATATCTTTGGAGATTAAATCCATGAGATACCATTTCTCACCCATCACATTTGCAACAATTTAAAAGATCGATAATACTTTTGGTCAAGTTTCTTAGCTTCTTTGTACCTCAGTTTTCCTCTCTGTGAAATAGGGATAATCATTGTTCTTACCCCATGGAGAGGCAGGATAGCAGAGTGGTTAAGAGCTCAGATTCAGGCCAGGCGCAATGGTTCATGCCTGTAATCCCAGGATTTTGGGAAGCCGAGGGGGAGGATCTCTTGAGACCAGGAGTTTGCAACCAGCCTGGACAATACAGTGAGACCTCATCTCTACCAAAAAAAAAAAAATTTAGCCATGCATCGTGGTGCACACCTGTAGTTACGGCTGCTTGGGAGGCTGAGGCAGGAGGATCACCTGAGCCCAGGAGTTCAAGGTTACGGTGAGCTGTGATTGCGCCGCTGCACTCCAGCCTGGGTGACAGAGTGAGACGCTGTCTCATTTTTTAAAAAAGTTCAAACTCTGTAATTGGACTTTCTCATTCATCCTGGGCTGTCCCGCTTTTTGGCTGTCTCATCCTGGAGAAATTACTGGACTTCATGTTTCTTGCTTCAGCTTCTCATCTGTAAAATGATAATAATAATATTAATAGTATCCACCCCAGGGAGTTGTTACAGGGACTAAATCAGAGGATGTGTATACAGCACTTAGGACAGTGTCTTATATAAATATTTACTGTTATTATTTTGGGATTTTTCTAAGAATTAATTAGATTAACACATGTGTAGGGCTTAGAACATAGTGTCCATTAACGTTTGCTCTGATTATCCAGTGCTGGTGAGGAAAGAGGGGGAAAGGGGCATTCTGCATTTGGAGCTCAAAGTTGTGGCAACTCTGATTAAAATTTTAAATCGGGTCCACAATCCACTTCTGGAAGTCTAGCCTATAGAAATAGCTACACAGGTGTGCATAGGTACATATATCAGATGCTCATTATGTAATGTTTCAGTCAACTTGAGAACAGGGAAATGAATATTCTGTAGCCATTAAAGAGGAGATACAGTTTTATTTGCATATATCGATTTGGAAGAATATGCATGATATATTCATTGGTCTTTCATTTACTTACATTTATTGATTAAGTATTTATCGAATGTCTGTTGTGTGCCAGGCTCTGCTGGGGACACATTATGAAAGACAGACACAATTTCTGCCACCATGGAGCCAAGATTCTAGGAAGGATACAGTCAGCAAACAAGTTAAGCAGTAAGCGTCCACCCAGGTGTCAGGTAGAGGGGCGGGCTGCACGAAAGCTTCCAGCTGGGGAAGGAATGGAGCCGGAGGTGGGGACTGGTTTAAGGAGGGAAGTCAAGGAACACCCTGTTGAGGAGGGCATGTGCTCAGATTTTTACTGGGAAGGGTGCAGGTCTGTGGATACGTGGGGGAGGAATGTTCCAGGGAGCAAGAACAGCTTGTGCGAAGCTTACTGGTTTGGAGTTCAGCACTGAGTGAAAAAAGGTACGCAAAAAATATGTGTGGCTTCTGTTGGGTTTTTTTAACCACAACCACCCAGCATTTTAAAAAATGTTTTAAATTTTCCTTTAAATTTCTTTTAGGGCTTCTATTTTTGACAAAGGGGGAAAAGAAATAATAGATAAGTAGGTAGACTAACAAAGTTCTGGAAGTAGAAAAGAATGAGGCAGAATATGCCGCTGTTCATAGGGTTTACCCCCGGGCGTGGGACTGAGGACGAAATCTTTCAGGTTTTCCTTTATAAACATCAATATTGTTTCTGTGTTTCTAATGCGCATTTATTATTTGTATTTTCGAAAACAAGATATTTAAAGTTCCAGAAGACAGGTAGTCTGATCTCTTTTTAGGAGTCTAGGACAGAGGGGCCGGGCGCGGTGGCTCACGCCTGTAATCCTAGCACTCTGGGAGGCCGAGGCGGGAGGATGGCTCAAGGTCAGGAGTTCGAAACCAGCCTGAGCAAGAGTGAGACCCCCGTCTCTACTAAACATAGAAAGAAATTAATTGGCCAACTAAAAATATATAGAAAAATTTAGCCGAGCATGGTGGCGCATGCCTGTAGTCCCAGCTACTCGGGAGGCTGAGGCAGGAGGATTGCTTGAGCCCAGGAGTTTGAGGTTGCTGTGAGCTAGGCTGACGCCACGGCACTCACTCTAGCC
>CAUYRT010106544.1:0-62939 GCA_963574885.1 Lepilemur ruficaudatus
TAGCACTCTGGGAGGCCGAGGCGGGCGGATCGCTCAAGGTGAGGAGTTCGAAACCAGCCTGAGCAAGAGCGAGACCCCGTCTCTACTATAAAAATAGAAAGAAATTAATTGGCCAACTAAAGATAAATATAGAAAAAAAAAATTAGCCGGGCATGGGGGCGCATGCCTGTAGTCCCAGCTACTCGAGAGGCTGAGGCAGAAGGATTGCTTGAGTCCAGGAGTTTGAGGTTGCTGTGAGCTAAGCTGACACCACGGCACTCACTCTAGCCCGGGCAACAGAGTGAGACTCTGTCTCAAAAAAAAAAAAAAAAACCAGAGTGATTGAAAATTAGCCCAATTCACTGCCTGCAATATTTCACACTCATACTGTTGCCTATAAGATTATAGGAACCACCCTAAGTAAAATGGTGAAGACTGTCTTAAATACACTCTTGTCTTTCATTATATTACCCTTCTTTTTACCCTGGGGAAAGCTTTACCCACCCCTCTACCAGAAACCCAATCCCTTCCTTCTTTGCCTCTCTCTGCCCTACAAGAATCTTTTAGCCAGCAGCTCAACTAGAGAGCATCTAATCGACAACTTCACATTTTTGTGTTCTATTTTTCCAAGAGCATGTTAATAACATAACAAGCCATGAGCCACAGGGGTACATATTTAGTGGGAACATTTTAGACACAAGCGATAAACCCATTGTAGGGATATTTGGAGCAAAGAATGTCACACTGATGGCCCTTAATTTAGGTGACAACCAATTTTTCCATCTAAGGCCAACAGTAGATGGTAATGAATGACCCTGAAGGTACAATCCCTCTTAGTACCTGCACTGCCAGTAAAAGTCTTCTATCAGTTCTGTGTCACTGCAGTAATTCACCACAATGAGTTACACCTTAAAGTGCACTGTTCTGTACTCAAATTTCATAACTAGCCCCATCCCAACAACCTGACTTTTCTTCACTTCACTTTCACAGCTTCTATTCTTCCATATCACTCACACAAAACAACAAGAGTAGAAGCAAGTCGCTTCATAGTAGAGGAGCCCCTGCCCACAAGTCAAGAAATGGTTCCAAAAGTATACTCTCAATGATTTGCTGAGTACCTTTGGTTGAGTCCAAAAAGAATTTGGGGGCCTCAATTTCACTGTCTCTATAATGAGGGAGAAGAACAAGACATGTATCTAATATGTATCTAATGTGTATCTAACATGTATCTAATATGTATCTGATGTATCTAATACCTGTTGAATTCTATGGTTCTGTAATATTAAGTATTATTTAAAGTAAAGAGGAAAGCATAAAAACAGAGACAGAGAAGCATAACATAGTCTTCACTAAACAAAAGCCTTATTTTACTAAACAAATTTCCGTTTTAAATAGTTAATAAACTAGAAGATACTGGGAATGCCTTAAAACTTTTAGTATAATTCCTTGAGAAGTGTGGAGGGGTTATAATGTGATTTAATCAAAATATATCTGGTTGGACAACCAAATGAAAAAAAAATGGTTAGGTACTTTGTATTTATCCAGAGCAGTGTTTTCCAAATTATGTTACAAAGAACATTATTAATTGCACAAAATACTAATAAAAATTGCATTTAAACTGGGACTAGGCCCTTGACGGTTGTCTGGATTTAGTAACTCATTTCTGAAAAATAGAGTATGGAAAGAGAAATAATAATTTTACAGTGGAGAAAACATAAGTAACACAACTTAACCAAGTAACTGAGGTTAACATTACCAATGATGGGTCATGTTGATATCCACCTCCCCAGTATGATGTTATGAGAATGGCATTTTACCTCTGTGATATTTTTTTCCAAAAACCCATACCCCAGTCTAATCATGAGAAATTACATCAGGCATACTCGGTATGAAGGACATTCTACAAAATGCCTGATCATTACTGCTCAAAACTGGCAAGGTTATGAAGAATAAGAAAATACTCAGACATTCTCACAAATCATACATGACAACTAAATGCAGTATGGTGTCTTGGACTGGATCCTGAAATAGAAAAAAAAAAACATAAACGGAAAACTGGTGGTATAAAGTCTAGAGTTTAGTTAATAGTAACACATCAATAATGTTTTCCTATATTTGACAAATGTATCATGATAATGTGAGATGATAAGATTAGAGAAAACTGAAACTGGCTGAAGGCTATATGGGAACCTCTCTGTATTATTTGTGTAAGTGTTCTGTAAATCTAAAATTATTCTAAATAAAAGTTTATTTAAATAATTGATGAGGAGATCCATTGGAAAATTCCTTTGAGAAACTTTGGGTTAAACAATTAATTTTCTCAATGTCCTGTAATTATCAGAGCACCTAAGATAGCTAGTAAGCGTTGTGACTTTAACAGAGGGGGTATAGGGGCCTGTGTTTCCCAAACATATTTAGCCAGCAACCATTTTTCTTCAAGAAGCATTTTTCAGGAAAAGTGCTGACATAGAGAAGGTATCTCCCAATGTGTCATAGACTTCTGTCCTATACTGGACTATGTTCAAATTTTAATCAGCAACTTCGGCTGAAGAAAGAAAGATGCTACGAACATTAAATTGGCAGAAGACTTGCAACTAGAAGATAATATAAAGGGTGAGAGAATAATCATTAAAATTATATTTAATAGGCTACATCAATTGACCAAACTTAATGGGATGAATATAAAAGGATAAACATGTAATCTACTTTTAGTTAAGCAAATTACAAAAAAATCAAACAAGTAAGTACAGAATGAAGAAGAATGGACCTAAATGTTCATCATATTACTGTGAGCAGCTTTGTGCCTCAGGAGTTCTTAGATCAAATGAGAAGAACTATCTTGCTCAGTGAAGAGGCCTTAATAGAAGTAGTAAAGGCCATTTATGCAGGTTTAGTTTGGTTTTTTCTTAGTTCTATGTGCTACATTATAAAAAGTCCTCAGTGAACCACTTCCAAAGGAGCAGGAATAGGATGATGTGCATCTTGGACATGTCATCACAAGAAATATTGAAGAAACTGGGAATATTACCCTGATGCACAGAAACTCTAAGGGAATTTAACAGTGATCCTTAAGTATACAAGGGGACAGAAAAATCAAACCTATTTTGTGTAACTTCAGACATCAGAAAAAGGACCTAAGGAAGCAAGAAGCAGCACATTTGGCTCAACACCACCTTTCCACCTCAACCATTTAAAATGCCTCATAATGGAATGGACATCCTTTCAATGAAGTGAGCCATCTACCTCTGAGACTATTTAAATAGAAGCTGGATGTTCACCTGTCCAAACTGCTACTAGGAGGTCTTTTACATTGTATCTAATAAATGACTTCTACATAGCCTTCTACATAGTGCTAAAACCTCAGAATCTACCAAACCACAGGCAACAAAAAAAATTAAGAGGCACTGAGAAAAGTGGCAAACCATTGAAAAGAGCCCCTAAGGTACCTTAGGCACCACTCTACCTCTCTTCTAACCATCATCCCTGCAATAATATCTGGAAACCGCCTGAACAAGTATCAGAGTTTAGCTGAAAAATCAGAGGCAAAATGCCATCCCTGAGTGTGCACCTAAGACATTTCTGATGGTATAATTTAAGTTACACTAGAGGACAGGGAAGTGATGAATTTATCTAGAAAATTTATTGTATTTACTCCAAAAGAAATTTACCAAAATCAACTCACAAATATATAAATAAATAAGTTAATTTTTTAATTCACTATTTTTTTCTCTTATGGAAATAATTGGCTTATAAAAAGGACAATGTGTTTAAGCTCAAGGCCTGCTTCAAGGCTGCCCCCAAACTGAGCCAGAACTATTGGGAGGAGAGTGAAAGAGGAACCCAGGACACATAAGTTAAAGGAAGCAGTTACTCTCAGGGTCCTGTAAGTGCCAGCCGGGTCAGCCTTGGAAAGTTAGTGCCTCTTTAAATTTTGCATCACAGGAGGCTGCTTACCTCACCCTAGTCCCGGCCTTGTGATTGGTCCGCTAACAGCGTCAAACATTGGTTTCCTGGTAACGGGAGCGAGGCTAGGTCGGTAGTAACAGCAAACAACTGGCACTACTGGCTGCTTGTTCAGAGGCTGAAGAGCAGAGACCAGAGACTCGACCTTCTCCCAAAAGTATGTAGCGAGAGTCTGGCGCCAACACTACCACTATCCCACAATGTCCCGGGCCCCAGAGTGGAAGAGGGCAGAACCTAATCCGAGAAATCATGGGGCCTACTGGGAAGGCAGAGGTGGAAGAGGCAGCGGCAGGATTGGCCCCTCCAGCCATCCTGGACCTAGGGCTACAGGCTCCCATGAACCACCACTCTGCTTTAGAATGAAAAGCAACATGGTCGGTGCGGTAATTGGTCGTGGTGGGTCAAAAATAAATGATCTACAACGTTTGACAAACACTAAAATACAAATCACAAAGGGGGATTCTGAAGCGGAGGTAAAAATTTTTGGCAGCATGGACATGAAAGCAAAGGCCAAAGCAGCTATAGAAACTGTTATTAAAAAACAAGAAAGCTGCAAGTTAGAATCCAGTGTTGATAATGCAGCATCCCAGCCCCCTGTTGAAAGAGATTTAAGCACAACTGACATTGCTAGAGAACATCAGCCATTGTTAGATTGGGATCAAATCAAGGCAACAGCTGTGGAGTGGGAAAAAAGAAAATGGATGGATTTACCACCAATTAAGAAAAATTTTTACATAGAATCCAAAGCGACAAGCTCCATGTCTGAAGCGCAGGTAGAAAATTGGAGAAAGGAAAATTTCAACATAATTTGTGATGACTTGAAAGATGGTGAAAAACGTCGTATCCCCAATCCAACTTGTAACTTCGAAGATGCTTTCCAGGACTACCTGGAGGTTATGAAAAACATAACAGAGGCAGGTTTTAAAAATCCAACACCAATTCAGTCTCAGGCGTGGCCAATTGTTCTACAAGGAATAGATCTTATAGGAGTCGCCCAAACCGGAACAGGCAAAACATTGTCCTATTTAATACCCGGGTTTATTCATCTTGACTCCCAACCAATATCCAGAGAAGAAAGGAATGGACCTGGGATGCTGGTCCTTACACCTACTAGAGAATTAGCTCTTCAGGTAGAAGCTGAATGTTCTAAGTATTCATATAAAGGTCT
The DNA here is from genome assembly GCA_963574885.1 of Lepilemur ruficaudatus. Classification (NCBI taxonomy): domain Eukaryota; kingdom Metazoa; phylum Chordata; class Mammalia; order Primates; family Lepilemuridae; genus Lepilemur; species Lepilemur ruficaudatus. Next base: position 5,111 of record CAUYRT010106544.1, read on the forward strand.
TAAAAGTGTTTGCATCTACGGTGGCAGAAATAGAGAGAGACAAATACGGAACATCACCAAAGGTGTAGATATCATTATTGCAACTCCTGGGAGACTGAACGATCTGCAAATGAATAACCTTGTCAACCTAAGAAGCATAACCTTTTTGGTCTTGGATGAGGCAGATAAAATGCTGGATCTGGGATTTGAACCCCAGATAATGAAGATTTTGTTAGATGTGCGCCCAGACCGGCAAACTGTTATGACAAGTGCAACTTGGCCAGCCACCGTTCGTCGACTTGCACATTCTTATTTGAAAGATCCTATGATTGTTTATGTTGGTACTCTAGATCTAGTTGCTGTAAACACAGTGAAGCAAAATATAATTCTTACCACAGAAACAGAAAAACGAGATCTCATCCAAAAATTCTTAGAGAGCATGTCACCCAATGACAAAGTCATCGTGTTTGTCAGCCGAAAACTTACTGCTGATGACTTATCAAGTGACTTAGCTATACAAGGCATACCTGTACAATCACTGCATGGTGACAGAGAACAAATTGATCGAGAGCGAGCACTAGAAGACTTTAAAAGTGGAAAAGTAAAAATATTGATAGCAACTGATTTAGCATCTCGAGGCCTTGATGTTAATGATATCACACACGTATACAATTATGATTTCCCACGAAATATTGAAGAATATGTACACAGAATAGGGCGTACTGGAAGAGCAGGAAAGACTGGCACATCGATTACCCTTATCACTCAAAATGATTCGAAGATTGCCAGTGAATTGATTAAAATTCTGAAAAGAGCAAATCAGAGTGTTCCAGAAGATCTTGTGAAAATGGCTGAGCAATATAAATTACAACAACAAAAAAGGGATGCAGGAAGAAGATCAAGAAAATTTCAAGAAAAACCCAAGGACTTTTATTAATGTTTATGTTGAAAAGTTGTACCAGGCTACTGGAAGATTCAAGGCATGTTAAAGATACGCAGTATTCAAGTTACATAAGGAAGTTTTGGAAATATAGACAAGACACATACTTGAAGACACAACCAAATCTTAAATAATACTGCTAACCTTTCAATACTGTGTATGTTCCTTAATAAAAAAAAAAAAGTTTTAAAATGAGAGAGTGTGAGACTATGTGAAAAAAAAACTTAAAAATGCTATAATGTTATGTGTTGGTTAAAATCTAATTTCTTTTATAGTCTGCCGTGTACATCTGTCTTCTCTAAAACACTTGGTAGAAAATAATAGTGCTTTTCTTGCTTTAAAATAGTTGCACTAAACTGAAACATAGCCTCAAGCTTATCCCAGTCAAAATATTCTTTTTCTTCCTAGTGGTTGGTGCCACAGCAATCCCTAAAATATCTCTATCATTCCCTAAATTTTTTAGTTCATTAGAAAATAAGTTCCAAATTTTCTAGAAGATTCCACAATTCTATTTTATCAGAAGGATGTAACCAACAGACCGGGGTATCTGATTCAGTGGGAATCAGATCCTTATTTGAATTCTGTCACCATTGGTTAAAAATTCTGAGGAGGTCACTTGCATTCTCTAGGCCTCAATTTCTCCACTCATAAAAAGGGATGGTTATATTAAGTAATTTGGGGTCCCCTTTCACATCTAAAATTCTGTGATATTATAACTAAAACTGTGTACCCTAGCCTTATATTAACTTTCCTTATCTAATCTAGGGAAAATGGTATACTTGTATAATAAATCAAAGAATTCCTTTTTAATGGCCAGAATAGTGCATTCTTCACTTTCATTGATTTTTGTAATGTAACTGACAGGTTTTCTTTTTATTCTTTGCTTTTCTTTTCATCATATTTTATTTTTAATTCAGTTTGTCTTGGAAAGGTCAAAACCACATATACACATAAATCAGGGGAAAAAATGAATGTGAAAGAAAAATTTATCTTATCCACTGGAGAAAATATTAAAAATAATCAAATGACACTTTTGCCATAGGAACCAATTTTAGTAAAACTCTCCCTAATTTATCTATGTCTATGTCTTATGCCTTATTTAAAAGCAATATGTACCTCACAATTGTAAAAAGAAATCCCCACAATGATACTAAATAAACTTTAAAATTCAGTGTTCCATGAGACCATTATAATTAGTTAAGCCTTAACATATCTGGTAAAATAAAGAGAAAAATTAATGTAACAATCTTTTTCCCCAGCATGCCTCAGCTGTGACCACGACTAAGTCAGAAAGTAAGAGGAAGAAAGAGGTAAACACTCTAGGTATAGGTATTTGAGGTTTCAAGTATGGCTTTAAAGGGTTTTTTTATATAGGCCTCACTATCGCCTGATAAAATTAATAACTACGGTTAACGTTTTTATGATATATACCAGGTGCTTTATCTCATAATCTCTAATATCATAAGAAACCCGCTCAGAAGGTAATCTTACTCCTATTTTGCAGAGGATGAAGCAAGGTCAGAGGAGCTAATTTGCCTAAGGTCACTAAATCTGGTTAAAGATGAGTTAAGTGATATTTTAACCCAGAAGTACCTAATTCCAATATTTACATTATTTTTATTTCAGTACAGTTACATGCAAGACAATATTCTTGTCTTGAGGTTGCCTATAAATTCAGATTTAGTGAAATAGGCAAGTGTGTGCAAATTTAATGCAAAGTCAATCTACAGTGGAAGCTGTAATAAAAGCTCAAATGGCCCGTTCCTGTTCACTCAGAGGAGAGATCATGGATGTTTAGTAAGTTACAGTTTATGTTATTTGCCAGAATATTTGTTAGGGACAATGCTATATTTGTTATTTTAAAAAAATGCAACAATTAAACCACTTGAGATAGAGACTGAGGTTCCACAGTCACGTTTAAGTAACAATAACAAAAATTATCACTTAATGTCTACAAGTAAGAAAAGGAGAGAAGTGTACATTTCTTCTACAAGGAAAGACTGAAAAGAAGAGCCAGTGTATGGAGAAAGGTAAGCAGAAACAGAACAATGGTTCTCAACCAGGGGTGATTTTGCTTCCTAAGAGACCTTTGACAATATCTGGAGACAGTATTGGTTGTTACAACTTTGGGTCGGGGGCGGAGGGGCGAGGTGCTACTAGCATCTAGACTAGCATCTAGTGGGTAAGAGGCTGCTAAACACCTTACAGTTTACCAGACAGCCCCACACAACAAAGAATTATCTGGCCCAAAACAATAGTGCTGAGATGGATAATCCCTGAGACAGCATTAGCAAAACAAAACAACAAAAACCAATTGCATAGTAACCAAAAAGGGACTTCAAAGGAAAAAATAAAGGGTTTCTAAGCTTTATCTTGTGGGGTTGTGCAGGAAAAAAAAAACCCTTCAAACTTGCTATCTTTGGTATAGTCTTTATCAGTGGTTATCCACCAGGGCCAATTTTGTCAAAGTCTACATACAGATTTTTTTTTGTCACAAATGGGGCTTGTGGTGGTGGCATTGGCATCTGGGTGGATTCCAGGGGTGCCACTAAACATCTCACAATACATAGAGGAGCTCCCCACAACAAAGAATTATCTGGCCCAAATGTCAGTACTACCACAGTTGAGAAACCCTGCAATAGTAAGCAAAAATAAAACCCCAAACCTAGTTGAAGAGAAACCAAGGGACTTAAGAGAGGAAAACAAAACAAAACAAAACAAAACAAAAGGATATTTGCTTTGCACTGTGCAATATAAAACCCTCCAGTAAATTTCCTATCTTTGGTATAATCTATATTTCTCAACTGGAGTTGCCCCACTACGGGACATTTGGCAATGTCTGGAGACAGATTTAGTCGACCCTACTAGGAAGCAGGATTGGTACTGTCATCTAGTGGGTAGAGGTTCAGGGATAAACATTTCATAATGCATAGGACAGCATCCTACAATAATGGATTTTTTTGAGCCCAAAATGTATAGTGTTGAGTTCAAGAAACTGTGGTTTACATTGATTGACCAACGAAGTTTTTGTGTGAGTAAATTGTTTTTCAGAAACTCAAAGAAATACTGTTACACATACAAACTGGGATGGATTGAAAGCAAGGCACTGAACACGTATTGACACAGGAGTCAAACTATGAGGATTCACCTGACCTCAGAGTTATTCCTATACGATTCTTAGCATGGTGACTCATATTTAGTAAGCTTTCAACAAATATTAAATCCTTTCTACCCTCCCTTTCCCATCACCCATTATATAATGCTTGTTCACTATTCAGGGTACTGCTTAGGCTGTTTTCCCCATTTGGAATGCCCTTTCGCTTTCCTCTCTGCCAAGTCAAATCATATTCATCATTCTAAGTCCAGCCAAAGTGCCATATCTTCCCCAAGCTTCTATCTGATTTCCTTCATTTCAAAATTTCTATAGTTCTTATCAAAAAAAAATGTTGACATATATACCATACTAGTTTGCATTCCTACAGAGACAACTTTGAAAAATTCAAATGAATTAAGAGAAATTGCACTACCAAGTATTTAAATACATTATCAAAAATATAATAGTTAGGCCGGGCGCTGTGGCTCACGCCTGTAATCCTAGCACTCTGGGAGGCCAAGGCGGGCGGATTGCTCAAGGTCAGGAGTTCAAAACCAGCCTGAGCAAGAGCGAGACCCCATCTCTACTAAAAATAGAAAGAAATTAATTGGACAACTAAAAATATATAGAAAATATTAGCTGGGCATGGTGGCACACGCCTGTAGTCCCAGCTACTCGGGAGGCTGAGGCAGGATTGCTTGAGCCCAGGAGTTTGCGGTTGCTGTGAGCTAGGCTGATGCCACGGCACTCACTCTAGCCCGGGCAAGGGAGTGAGACTCTGTCTCAAAAAAAAAAAAAAAATAGAACATGGCAGATCTCTCAGGAATCAGATGTATCAAAGGAGAGTGTAGGGCAGACAGAACAATAGGTATCTACTGTTTGTATAACAATCAAGTTACTCCATGATATCCAGTACCAAAATGTCCATGTGAATGGTGACTGAGCTCAAAGACTTTGGCTACCAGCTCTCAAACAAAGTTAAGAGTCTGGAGGCTGGGCACGGTGGCTCACGCCTGTAAGGTCTCTCTTCTCTATTGGCCTTATGAACATTTAATGCTCTTAACCAAATCTGGATCAAGTCTCAGTCTCAGGGTCTCTCTGTGGTTCTTGATGTAGGTATGTTTATTTTTTTTATTTTTTATTCTTTTTGAGACTGAGTCTCATTCTATCACCCAGGCTAAGAGTGCAGTGGCACAATCATAGCTCATGGCAACCTCAAACTCCTGGGCTAAAGCAATCCTCCCGGCTCAGCCTCCCAAGTAGCTAGGACTACTATTTTTTGTAGAGATGAGGTCCCACTGTGTTTTCCATGCTGGTCTCCAACCCCTGGCCTCAAGTGATTCCTCCAGCTTTGGCCTCTCAAAGTGCTAGGATCACAGGCATGAGCCACCGTGCCTGACCAGAATCAAATTTTAAAATAAACTTGTTGAGTTTGTGTCTGGCTTATCTATGCAGCTCTCCAGTCAAGCCTCACTTTACTCTTTGTTTGTTGACCCTGGTTGACCCTAATTGTTCTCATCATCTGCCCATCCCATGCCCCTGTTCACTTGCCAGCCATTTATATTCTTCATTTTCATCAGAAAGAACACCAGAGCTTTTCTGGCCTCAGTCTTTCTAGTAATCACCAGACCATGTGGACCACCCATGCCCAGGTGAAGATAGTAGCAGCCTGGTGGCTCAGGCCTTGGGCTGACCACTGCCATGATGCCAAAATAGACCTGCCTAAAAGAAAAAAGGTGTGTTATTTTGAAATTGGAAATGTATTTTGTGCTTCAGATTTAGCTAGCCATAGCAGCAACAGTCATTTGAGTACCAGTATGTACAGGGCACTGTTGTAGGGTAAGCTGTGGTCTCAGCCTTTGATGGGCTCACAGTGGAGTTCAGAAGATCACCTGTTTGAAGAAGCCTCTTGTTTGCCTTTTTGCAGAGAGTGGTTATGAAGCAGAAGTTTAGGGGGAAAGCACTGTCAGAGCAGCAGGGAAACCATGGAATTCTCATAGGCAACTGTTCCCAGGTCTTCACCACTCGGAAGCTGTCTAGGTGAATGGTCTCTGTCAGGTCCAGGATGGAGCCAACAGACTGAGTGGTTTGTGTGATTCTCAGAATTGCCTTTAATTCCATGTCCCATGGCTGGGCATGGGAGCTCAGGTATGTAATCCCAGTGCTTTGGGAGGCTGAGGTGGGAGGATCGCTTGAGCCCAGGAGTTTGAGACCAACATATCAAAACCTCACCTCTACAAAAATAAAAAAAAAATCAGGTGGGCGTGGTTCACACCTGTAGTCCCAGCTACTTGGGAGGCTAAGGCAGGAAGATTGGTTTAGCTCAGGAGTTTGAAGTTACAGTGAGCTATAATCCCATCACTGCATTCCAGCCTGGGTGACAGAGCAAGACCTTGTCTCTAAAAAAATAAAAATAAAAAATTCACTGTGCCACCAATATGCAGCCCATCTTTTAGGCAACTTCAAAGTGAATATTTTCATTACCATCTTCCTTTTAATTTCTCAATTTCCATTTTTTTTAAAAAAACATAAATAATATATAAATATGTTCTAATTGTGAAAAATTCAAGCAATTTAAAAAACATAGAATATAGATAAAAATCCCCTTCAGTTACCTGTGGCCCTTTGCCCCATCCTACACCTTTTCTTTTATATAGGAAGTCTGGTGTGTGTCATTCCAGTTCTTTTCATTTGAAGCAAATGGCAGGCATCATGTAAGTTCATAAATATGGATACATATATAAATATATGGTTCTGCTTTGTTTGAGGCTGACATTATGCATTTGTTCTGCAACTTGAATTCTTCATCTCCCTGTGTGGCTCAGAGGTCCTGTTGTGTCAGAGCACCTAGCTCTATTGCATTCTTTTTAACTGCTGCATTCTAGTTCGCAGTAATATGGATGTCTCATAGTTTATAACCATCCTTCTACTGATTGACACTTAGGTTATTTCTGGTTTCTTGCTGTTATAAACAGTCCTTGGGCAAACATCTGTGTACTCGCCTATTTGTATGTATGGTCAAGAAAAGTTTAAAATATTTAAATACTTATAAAGATATTTTTCTGGGAAAGATACTTAGAAAGGACATGCTGGATCGAGCAAGAAGTGCACTTTAAAGTTTTTAGATGCTGGCAAAGTGCCCTCCAGTTGGACTGTATCAGATTATATACTCACAAACAGTGTGTACTGTTACCTATTTCCTCTTTACACTTATCAGTACTGGCTAATATCAGTTTTTTGAAAAATGTTGCCACCCTGATGGGTAAAAAATATTTAATTTGGGGAGTAAGTATAGAATAGTGGTAAGAGATGGACTTTGTAGCCTGTCTGGCTGAGGTCAAGTCATGGGTGCCCCCTCCTACTAGCTGTGTGACCTTGGTGAGTTCCTTAACCTCTCTATTCTTCAATTTCTTCATCTATAAAATGGGGATAATATTGGTAGTACATTCCTCATAGTGAATTCTTTTTTTTTTTTTTTTTTTTTGAGACAGAGTCCCACTTTGTTGCCCGGGCTAGAGTGCCATGGCATCAACCTAGCTCACAGAAACCTCAAACTCCTGGGCTTAAGCGATCCTTCTGCCTCAGCCTCCTGAGTAGCTGGGACTACAGGCATGCACCACCATGCCCGGCTAATTTTTTCTATATATTTTTAGTTGGCCAATTAATTTCTTTGTATTTTCAGTAGAGACAGGGTCTCACTCTTGCTCAGGCTGGTTTCGAACTCATGACCTTGAGCGATCTGCCCACCTTGGCCTCCCGGAGTGCTAGGATTACAGGCCACTGTGAGCCACTCTGCCTGGCCTCATAGTGACTTTTTAAAAAGTTTTTTATTATGGAAATTTTCAAAATTATACAGAAGTAGAATAATTACCAACTCTTGGATAATCTTGCTTCATCAATACTCCCCACACACTTTCCCCTCCCTTTTACTTTGAAGCAAATATTGACATATAATTCTATCCATAAATATTTCAGTGCGTACTCTGAAACTGTGGTCCCCAAGCCCCAGTCCACGGCCTGTTAGGGACCAGGTTGCATAGAAAAATTGTCCGTTGCAAATCCCGTTGCATAGAAAAATTGTCTTCTGTGAAACCAGTCCCTGGTGCCAAAAGGGTTGGGGACCACTGCTCTAAAAATAGTGATACTTTTAAAATGTCACAGTACCATTATTATACCTAGAAAAATATTATCAAATATGTAGGAATGTTCTGAGGGTTAAATAAACTAATCTAAGTAAACTGATCAGAACAACACCTGGCACATAGTAAATACTGTGTTTTCGTAATTATTATTATTATTTTTTTTTTTTGAGACAGAGTCTCACTCTGTTGCCCGGGCTAGAGTGAGTGCCGTGGCGTCAGCTTAGCTCACAGCAACCTCAAACTCCTGGGCTCAAGCAATCCTTCTGCCTCAGCCTCCCATGTAGCTGGGACTACAGGCCTGCGCCACCATGCCCGGCTCATTTTTTCTATATATATCTTTAGTTGGCCAATTAATTTCTTTCTTTCTATTTATAGTAGAGACAGGTCTCTCTCTTGCTCAGGCTGGTTTCGAACTCCTGACCTTGAGCGATCCGCCCGCCTCAGCCTCCCAGAGTGCTAGGATTACAGGCGTAAGCCACGGCGCCCGGCTCGTAATTATTTTTATTGTTTTTCTAATTTGCAGTTCTTTGCTTACTAGAGGTTTAATGTTATTTCATGTTTTTTGGCCAGATATATTTTTTCTATAAATTACTTATTCAAATTTGTGCTAATTTACCTACTTTTCCCCTGTGACTTGTAAGATCTCTTTATATATACTCTGTCTGTTAATCTTTTGACTATACATGGTAATTCCTTTTAGCTTGTTGTTTATGATGTCTTCTATTATATAGAAGTTTTTGTTATTTGTAGGTTATATCTGTCATCTTTACCTTTATGGCTTCAGAATTTTGTGTTGGTCATAAGAATGTCTTTCCAAGATTATAAGATTATTTTTTATATTTTATTCTTATAGTTTTAAAAATGTAGCTGGATGTGATGGTACACACCTGTAGTCTCAACTACTCCAAAGGCACAAGGATCACTTTAGCCCAGGAGTTTGAGGCTGCAGTGAGCAATGATTGTGCCATTGCACTCCAGCCTGGATGACACAACAAGACCCTGTCTCTTAAAAAAATATATATATGTCTCCTTAATCCACCTGGAATTGATGTCTGCTGGGAAGTAGGGCTCTAATTTTATCTTATGTTCAGATATGTATCCAATGGTCTCTATGCCCTTTATTGATTAGTTCACTCTTTACTGTCTTTAAAGGCCATGCTTAAGATCTACCAGTTCTCTACAAATATATGGGTGTGGCTTTGGATTCTTTGTTCTGATCCATTGATCTATTCTAGCGTGAATAGCATACTACAGCTTTATAATATATTTTTATCTGGTAGAGCAACTTCTTTCTCATTTTTCTTTTTCAGTTATTCCTGGGTTATTCTTGTGCATTTCCCTTCTCGGATGAATTTTAGAATCGATTAAGTGAAAAACCTTGTTTAGATGGGACGGTATTGAATTTATAGATTAATTAGGGGAGAATTGACAGTTTTATAATCTTGAGACTTTATCTGGAAACATGATATATTTCTCCACTTATCAACAAGTCTATGTCCTTTTGTAAAGTTTTATGTTTTTTTTATATAGGTCTTTGCTGAGTTTGTTTGTTTTCTCTTGTTTTTTTTGTTAGATTTATTCTTAGATATTTTACAGTTTTTGAGTTCTTTCGGTGAAGGGATTTTTATTTATTTATTTATTTTTTTTTGTGAGACAAAGTCTCGTTCTGTTGCCTGGGCTAGAGTACTGTGGCATCAGCCTAGCTCACAGCAACCTCAAAACTCCTGGGCTCAAGCGATCCTCCTGCCTCAGCCTCCTGAGTTGCTGGGACTACAGGCATGCGCCACCATGCCCGGCTAATTTTTTGTATATATACTTTTAGTCATCCAGCTAATTTCTTTCTATTCTTTTAGTAAAGATGGGTTCTTGCTCTTGCTCAGGCTGGTCTTTAACTCCTGAGCAAAAATGATCCGCCTGCCTCGGCCTCCCAGAGTGCTAGGATTACAAGCGTGAGCCACCATGCCTGGCTTGGTGAATGGATTTTTCATTACATTTTCAATTGGTTATTGCTAGTATATGATAATAGCTAACATCCATGGGGGGTTGCTACATATCATACGCTATTGTAAGCATCTTATCCCATATAATTTTTACAACAAGCCTATGCCTAGGTACTTTTATTATTTCTGTTTTACAGATGAAGAAACTGGGCTTTAGAGAGGTTAAATAACTCACCCAGGATCACACGATTACTGGGTGGCAGGGCCAGGAGTCCATGCCTGTGCTCCTTTCCACTATTGCATGCAGCATGCCCGCGACCTCATCCCACCCTGGTGTTAGTTGGAATAGTTTTTTAGTTGAGTCTTTCAGATTTTCTAGGTAGACAATCATATTGTTTGCAAATAATGACCATGTATAGCTCATCTTTTTCTGTGCCTCATGTTGGGTACCTAGTTTTGTGAATGTTGTAGTATCATTTCTCAGATGTCTGACCCAGTTTTTCTTTTAGCAAGGGAACATGTTGCCATTTCATTCTTTTAGGAGCACATGGGAGCAGTTGCTTGTCTGTGTTTTATCATTTTAGTATGTTTTCTTCCACTTTTTCCTTTTCTATGCAATTTTTTTAAAAATAGTTGTAATAATGCTATTGGTACCCTATTTTTTTCTCTTGTGATAGTATATCATAAGCATCTTGCCTGTATTCTTTGGGAACATCATTTTAAATGACTGTATAATAGTCCATTAAGTAGATGGATCATCATTTATTTAACATGTTTTGGTCTTGACCCCTTGAAGGCAAGGCATATCCTCCTTTTCCTGTTAACCCATTGTGGTTCAGTCATCCATGAAGTTGGCCAAACTTTTGAATTTATATTTTGTATCCTCACCATCTCTGCGAGGTAATGGCATTCCAGTTGCTGTGTGAAATGGGACTTTTAAAAATTTGCCTTAAACTTAGCAAAGCTTCAGATAAGCCTCATGGTCTTATTATTCTTTAGTTTGATGAACAATGTTGTGTTTACCTTCCCATGCCTAGTCTTACAGTTTTAGTCCTAGGGACCCACCTCCCCATGTCTAGATAGTCACTGCTCTGAATGGTAGGCCCAACGAGCATGTCCCTGTCCCCTATCACAGATGTGACCCAAGCAGCCTTCTAGTTCTGTGTACAGCATTCAGGTGGATGTTTCCCCAGCTACAAAGCGGATATTTGCTGGAGAGAGAATAAGATTTGCCTCTTTTTTTCCCCCTTCCCAAACACATCTATTTCTCTACCCCTTTGGTGACCCAGGGTGCCCTGTTGGCTGGATCTTAGGAGCTGGCTGTCTCACACTTTCATCTGCCCCCTGCCTGTGTCTTCCCCTTCATGACTTCTGTTGACCTCCTGTTCCCACTCCACTGGTCCCTCCCTCACAGTGCTGTCACTGCAGCTATGCTCGTGGCTTCCCCTCACCGAGTGAGTTTGTGTGACCTTCGCACTGTATTCATGCTTCGGGACTTAGTGCTGTAATGATGTCAGTGGCGGAGGTTAGCAGATGGCGGCAGCAGCAATGAGACCTGACATGTTCTAATGATTCCCTCCTTTCCACCCTTGCTGGCCGAGCTGATGGAGGGGCAGGGGTTTCCTTGAGGTATTTAAGGAGGGGCCAAGGGAAATCGGGGGGCCCCCAGGTGCTGATGAGGCTTGTGACCTTTGCTGCTATAATATCAGTGTTTCACAAGCAGGGCGGTTCGGGAGCCCACTTGCAGCCCATCAAAAATTGATTTAATTGCAATTTTTCCTCCAATTAGGAGCACTGGAGCCTGACTAATTGGAGTAATAGAGAGTAATAAGGCTCAGATAAAAAGCCTTCCTCGGCCGCCTTTGTATCTCGTGTCAGTGCCTGTCAGAGGTCAGAGAGCTTGCATATTCTATTAGGCAGCCTGGCCTTCATTTGTACAAATTAGTTTACCCAACAGTAATTAAAATGCCAATGCGGGTTGAAGAGAACTGAATACACTTGATGGGCATGTTGGTGAATGATGTGACAGCTCTGGTGGCCTCCCTTGCCAAAGTGTGTCAGCCCAGGCTCAGAGGCTGCTGGGGCCTGGGCCAGCTGGGCGGCTCCAGGCCAGCCACCGGGCACAGCTGCTGAGCACGCCACTTCTGCTGCCCCACCTCAGAGCCACTGGGTCTCTGCTTTCTTCTTCTAGGTGGAGTCATTTGTCAATTCATTCATTCATTCATTTGTTCAATAAGCATTTGCATTTTCAATATGTGTCAGGCATTATACTACATGCTGGGGATACAAACAAGACTAACTGCTGAAATGTAGCCCAGATGAGAATTATTGGGTGAAGAGTGGTAAATAACTAGGGCTCTGGAATCAAGACTGACTGGGTTCCAATTCCAGTCCACTAATTGCTACCTGTGTGAGCTAGAGCAAGTTACTTTACTTCTCTGAGCCTCAGTTTCCTGATCTCTATAATGGGGAAAGTGGTACCTACTGCATAGTGTTATGATGATTAAATGGAATAATGCTTTTGAAACACTTGCTCAGCACCTGGCATGCAGTAAGTGCTCAATAAATTACCAGTGTTATTAAGAGGGACTAAATTAATGCAAAAGCAGCAAGAATCTCTCTTCCTGTCCATGCCCAATGAATTTCCCTTACCTTCCTCTCCTCTTTTCTATGTCTTATTATTTTCTATTTCTCACCTTGAGTGCAGAACCCCGATTCTCCTGGCATCTTTCTCTGAGGTGAGACACCTATGTCTACTTCTTGGGCCTAATGATGATCTTTGTGATGCCGGGTTTGCCTGAGCTAGGGCCACAGGGCAAGTAAGGTAGGTTGAGGGTCTGGGCAAGGTCTGTGACAGAATGAGAAACTGTAGAAGGCTGGCTTCTGGTGAGGGCTTTCTGGTCCAAAAAGAGTTGAGCTTACAGAGTCAAAATGACTTTTAGACCCTTGAGCTAAGAGAGAGTGTGTGTACCTGTATGAGTGTGCATGGGGGAGGGGGGGTGGAGACAGAGTGTGTTGACATTAATTTTTAGGTACTGTTGGTACTTCTATCTTTTATCTGGTTGTGGTGCTTATGAGGGACTTCTCACTCCCCCAATAATGTGTGACTGTGTCTTGTGTCATTCACGTTTGAGTGTTTGGTGATCTGAGACTTGTTTAAGAAGCAGATGGACCATCTTTCACAGCTCACGTGACTAGATTTCCCAGCCATGTTGGCTTTGGGCTCTGGAAGGCACTTTTGGTTCAGTTCCACAAATTTGTATTGAGTACCTCCTCTGGGCCAGCCACTGTGCTGGGCACTGGAGTACCTGGGAGCCATAAGACGGTCCATGATCTCAAAGGGAAGATGAGAAGATAAACAAAAAATGCCATTTGTCCATGAGCATGGTAGGGACTCAAAGAAAGGATGGCCAACCTACCTGGGGAGCCACCAGCTCCTGCCTCTGCATGTGCAGCACAGGTTTGATATCCTCATTCCTGGGATACTGCTGAGGGAAGAGATGTGACTGAGGGCAAAGCCATTTGAATTTTCTTTCTCTTCTGAGGGGAGCTAGCTTTTTAAGTATTTTCAAACTCTAAATTGAGGTTGTAGCAAAGGCCTTTAGTGGGGAAAGATCTTTGAGTAGTCTCTTAGGAGAAGCCATCCAGGGAATGGTACCTGTCTTCATCTGCTTGGTCTCCAACTATTTCTGAGAACCTTTGACGTGCTTAGCACATGAGCCAGCACAGTGAGGGATGCGGAGAGGATCTGGTTGAGGACGTGGGGCTGATGCACATGGAACAGGCGATCAGAGCACAGCATTACGTTTGGGCTAAGTCACTGTGGAGTTTAGTGAACTAAGGTGGGGAAACCGCCTGTGATGCACAAATCCAACCCCACTCACCCCTTTTCACAACACTTTATCTGGTGAGTCTCGAGGGAGGGTCTGAGTGTGTGTGCAGCCGTAGCATTTTGAGTAAATTCACAGAAGCGTGGCCTTTGCTTTATTTTCACTTTCTGTCCCATGAGAATAATGATTTCTACCTTGTGGACTTGTGAGATGTGGAGCATCCTTTGTGTGTTCCAGAGTAGTAAATTCCTTTTCTTCCCCTGCTCCATGTGTCTGTTGTACACTCTGAGGGGGGTTGACTCGGGCATACCCTTTTTAATCTTCTGACTTTGAATGTGGCTGGTCTGTGGCTTTTGCCTCATTCTTCCTGATGACCATGGGAATTGGGGTATGGGTTGGGGGCAAGGATGGCCACAAGTGGTGGGGAGTAGTCTGAGATGTGTAGGACTGTGTCTGCAGCCAAGCTGCCCCCAAGCATCCTGGGAAGTCCCATTGGTTTGGGTGTGTGAGTCCTGGTGAGTGTCCCCTCAGCAGGACGTAGCTCAAAATCTGCTTGACTGTTGTTCAGATGGTTTTTTACTGCGTGTTAAATTTGATTAAACTCTTAGGGCCTTGTAAGTGCCATGAAGACACTCTGCTTTCCCTTTGTCTCTTCCTTCCCGCTTCACAGTGGCTAAGCAAGGGAAAATGGCAGCTTTTGGAAAGAAACATTTATGGGTGTCATGTCCAGGCAATTAAGAAAGCTCTTCATAGGGTAGGAAGGTGAGGGGCATTCATTTTGGTGACAGATGATCAGGGCCAGAGGTGAGTGGGCCGGAAGAGAAGAGGATAAGAGTCCCTGAGAAGGGCAGTTACATCCCCCACCCAGCCTGCTGGGAGGTGGGAGCTGTGGGGGTGGCAGGGATTAAAGTTCCGCGTTCCTCCCTCTTTCTCTCTATTGACTTACCTTGATGCTAATTTAGGCCTGTGGCCAGTCATAGGCCTGCCATACGCCTCCTTAAGAGATGTCTGTGTGTCTGTGCTGGCACCCTTCACCTGGCCCCCACTCCTCGAAAGTCTGGAGAGTTCAATTGCCCGCTCAAATGATTTCCAAGTGGCTATTATGTTTCCAACCCAAGGCAATTGGCTTTACCAGTTATTAATGGATTACCCTAAAGAGAAAAATGTTGAGAGAGGGAGGAGAGGGTAACACCTCCTAACTGTGTAGTTTGGTTCTTCAGTGTCCAGTGGAGTGACTGCTTCCCAGGCTAGGAGTCACTTGGGGCATGGCAGGAGTTGCTGTTTTGGCACTACCATTCTATGGTGTAGTGGTTGCTGGCAATCCCACGGGTCTAGAGGAAGCAGAGAATGGAGTACGTCCCTGGAGAAAGTCCTGGCTTGAAGCATGGGGACCCAGGATGACTCCGACGGCTTCTTTATCAGCCTGGGATTGAAAGCAGACACCTGTCCTGTAATTTTGATTGTAAATCAGTGGCCTGGCCAATACCTACCCTAATATCTCCCCCATCCGCAACTGGTGGGTCAACTCCCCACCCCAGACAAAGCCATTGGCTTCTCCAGAGCCTTCTCTGTGGAAATCTATCTCCCCACTGAGACACTTGGGATCAGAGAGCAACCATACTGAGCAGGGCCAGGGTGGATGGGCTGTTGCCCCCACATTGCTAATGTGTCATTAGTATGTCCAGTCTCCCTTCCTCCCATGCAAGACATGTAAGGACATTGCCTATTCTTGCCCCAGGGCTCCTGAGTGACACAAGTGCTTTCAGCTCTCTTGCTTGCCCTTACATTTTCAAGCCCAGGTTTCCTGAAGGCTTCTCCTTTCCACCCTGCCAAATCCTCTAGCAAACAAGTGGTCTGGTTCATAGGTTCAAGTTCTAGTCCTACCACTATGGCCAACCTGGCCAATTGCACTGATCCTTCACAATGGGCTTGTGCCTCCACTTAAAATGAACCTGTGCAGATTGTATATGTTGAGGGTTTTAGGGCGCTAAGAGACCCTCCAGGAAATATGCTCAGCCTGCTCCTCACCTGCCTCTTGGCAGCATTCGTCATTGTTCTTAGAGGACTCTGCCTGACTCCCCTGGCTGCCTGGCCTCTCCCATTCTCTACTCTCCCCGCCCCCAGTTACTAGCATATACCCATCCAAAGGATTGACTCACTTATCATATTTTCCTTTTCTTAGTTTGATGCGTCTATACTTGCCATGTGCTTATACCACATTATCAAATTCCCCCAGCTCTTAAAACCCTTGATAATGCCCCTCCAGCTACCCTCACCTGTAACCAGGACATCATCTTCTAGCCCCCAACAACCTGTCCCCAGGAGACCTTTTCTGTGCCTTGGCCTTGTGCTCTCAGGGTTCATATAATTGAAGCCTGACAGACTCGCTCTCCCTTGGGCTCAGATTTATACATTTAGAGATCTGTCTTTTTGGATTTTTTTTTTTTTTTTTGAGACAGAGTCTCACTCTCTTGCCCTGGCTAGAGTGCAGTGATGTGAGCCTAGCTCACAGCAACCTCAAACTCCTGGGCTCAAGTGATCCTCCTGCCTCAGCCTCCCGGGTAGCTGGGACTACAGGCATGCACCACCGTGCCCAGCTAATTTTTTCTATATATTTTTAGTTGTCTAGCTAATTTCTTTCTATTTTTAGTAGAGACGGGGTCTCGCTCTTGCTCAGGCTGGTCTCAAACTCCTGACCTCCAGTGATCCTCCTGCCTCAGCCTCCCAGAGTGCTAGGATTATAGGCGTGAGCCACTGAGCCTGGCTAGAGATCTGTTTTTATGGTAGGTAGAGACCAAAACAACAGAGCTCAGCTGTTGTTGAACTGTGGGCCCTCTGGCCAGGCAGCTCTGGGAGGCTACAGCCCTCACAGTGCTCCAAGGTGTCTTCTACAATTCTGATGGCTCTCTGCTGCTTCTCTCATTCTGGCTTAACCCCACGATCCCCTGAAGAACAAGCAGACGTTTCTAATTGTAAGCCATTTCTACCACAAGTTCTGACAAGCCAGATCTGACTCTGCTCTCCTTTTGTTTGGCAGCTCTTTTGTGACAGGGACGGCTTGTTGTGGGCACTTCTCACCCCTGAGAATCTGGGACCTCAACAGGTAAGAGATTCCTGAGCCCACTATGGCTTCCAGTGGGGGCGGGGCTGGGGCAGTGGGAGGCAGAGGAAAGAATTAGCTGAGCCAAGCCCGGCCTCAGTGGGCCACGTGGTCCAGAAGGAGCCCGGGAATGACCCTTCCCCACGACCCACTGACAGCCTCCGCTGTGGTGCCTTCTCACATGGAATCATTCAGGGTTAGCTTGAGGAGACTGTTGAAGTAATTTATAATAAGTAAATAGTTTTGTGTAGAATTTATGATAACAACAACAATTTGGATTTATGATACTCTTTCTCTGAGGAGTACCTATGTGGCTGCATAAAATCCCATCTATCCTCAGAGATGATTTTTCTAAAATAAAGGAATTTTGAAGGTGGTCTGCAGACCCATAAAAAGAATCATACAAACAGTTAAAATACATTTAGGTTTTATTCATAATTCCTGGCCTTGTCAGGCTTGACATATTTCCATCTGATTATCTGCTGTTCTATTGTTTTATTGTTTTTTTTAATGTTTTATTTTGAAATAATTATAGATTCATAGGAAGTTACAAAAATAGGATGGAGAGGTACTCATGTAACATCTTCCATAATATAGTATACTATCAAAACCAGAAAATAGACATTGGTACAATTCACAGAACCTTATTGAGAATGAGACTGCAAAGGGGTGTATGAGGGATCTTTGTGCAGAGGGAACTTGATTGTGTATCTTGATTGTGGTTGTGGTTACGTGAATCTGTACATGCGATAAAACTGCACAGAACTAGACAGACACACACACACACATACTCACACTTCTCTTATCTCTAATTCCTGGCAACCACTCATGTATTTTCCATCTCTGTAATTTTTTCATTTTGAAAATGTAAAATAAATGGAATCATACAGTATGTCACTTTTCAAGATTGGCTTTTTAAAAAACTCAGCATATTTCCGTTCAGACCCATAGAAGTTGTTGCATGTATCAATAACTTGTTTGTTTTTATTGCTGAGTAATATTCCATGGTATGGATATGCCAGAGTTTCTTTTTTTGAGACAGAGTCTCCTGTTGCCCAGGCTAGAGTGCAATGGCGTCAGCCTAGCTCACAGCAACCTCAAACTCCTGGGCTCAAGCAATCCTTCTGCTTCAGCTCCTGAGTAGCTGGGACTACAGGTGTGCGCCACTATGCCTGGCTAATGTTTTCTATTTTTAGTTGTCCAGCTAATTTCTTTCTAGCAGAGATGGGGTCTCACTCTTGCTCAGGCTGTCTCAAACTCCTGAGCTCAAGCGATCCTCCCACCTTGGCCTCCCAGAGTGCTAGGATTACAGGCATGAGCCACCACACACAGCTGGTTTTCAATTTTTTTTTTTCCCCTATCACATGCCAATGAAGAATCAATTTTTTGACTATTGCAAATACAGCTGTCGTGAACATTTGTGCACAGGTTTTTGTGTGGGCATATATTTTCATTTCCCTGGGATAAATGCCAACGAGTATAATTGCTGAGTTGTTTCATAGTGTATGTTTCGTTTTTCACCTGCCAAATTATTTTTTTGAATATCTTTACCATTTTACATTCCCACCAGCTATGTATGAGATATATAATTTCTTCACATCCTCACCAGCATTTGGTATTGTCACCCATTAGAATTTTAGCTATTCTAATGGGTGTTACATCTCATCATGGTTTTAATTTGAATTTCCCCTAACAGCTAATGATGTTGCACATATTTTCATGTGTTTATTTGCCATATATTTCCTGTACATCCTCTTTGGCAAAATGTCTGTTCATGTCTTTTGCCCATTGGATTGTTTGCCTTTTTTTTCTAATGGACTGCGTGTCATCCTTATGTAAGGGCCATGCTAATAATCTTCTCTATATACTTTCAATTTTGGTATATGTGCTGCCAACGCAAGCACTGTTTGCTTTTTTTACCATTGAGTTTTGATAGTTCTTTATATATTCTAGATATTAATCCTTTGTCATATATATGGCTTATTAATATCTACTCCAAATCTGTAGCTTGTCTTTTTATTCTCTCAATAGGATCTTCTGCAGAACAAAATTTTGGTGCAGTCCAAATTATTGACTTTTTCTATTATCAACCATGCTTTTGGTATCAAGTTTAAGAACTCTTCACATAGCCCTAAGTCCCCACATTCTGTGTTTTTAAATGCCAAATTTTACAGTAGTAGTGAAGATGTTTGTCCTGCCTGCCTCCTACCTTAGTTGCTCTAGTCTTCTCTTCTCCTTTTTTCTCCATCTCCATAGGAAAGCATTAGCCATATCTTTTTTCTGAAAAATCCAGTTTATAGTCAGTTTTTCCAAAAGATTTTTTTTTATAACACAAGATGTTTTAATTAAACATGTTTTCTTTCTACAACATTCTCTTTTGATGATCATCCAAGAACAGGGATAGGAAACTCGCTACTTGCCAAAACAACACATTTCGTCTTCGGATAGCCCTGAGAGTTAGAATGCCCACCCTCTGTCACAGGTTGATTTGCTTCCTAGAGCTGTGATCCTGGACAAGAAGCAAGTTGAAGGCCTGAAGGACAGGACTTTAAATATCGGAAAACTTTGGCTCTGCTCCTCCAGGGTCTTCTCTTTTCCAGGCCAAAAGTTGTAGGTCTTTCAGTTTTTCCTCATAAACATAGTAGATCAGTTAGCCATAGCTTTTGGCTGTAGGTAATGAAGACCTAATTCAAAGTAGCTCAAACGATAATGAGATTATTACTATTTTAGATGACAATGAGGCCAGAAGTTAGGTAGTTGGGTGATCCCAGGGTTGATGGTTCAGTAGCTCAATGAGACCATGAGGGTCCATATTCTCTTAGCGTTCTGCTTTGCCACCCTAGTCAAGGTGGCTTTTGTTCTCAGGCTTATTCAGGGCAGCCCCACCAACTCACAAGGCAACACTTAAAGGGAAGAAGGAAAGAAAACAATATGTCCTTGCCGGGGGTCCCTTTTTAAGAATAGAAGAGCTTCCCTATTAGCCCCCAGCAGACTTCTCCACACATCTAATACCCAAAATTTTACCCAGTGCTCACCCTACACAAAACCCTGTCAAGGGGAATGGAATGACCAGTCAAAATTCAGGCTTCCTCCTCGGCCTGGGGAAGAGCCCAGCCTTCCCCCTCTTACACATTAGCAGCAGCAGGAAGCAGGAATCGGGTGGCATAGAAGCAGGGTTTGGTCAGCAAGAGAGATCAGGAGGAATGGCTGGATGGGTGACCTGTAGTGTTGGTTTTACACTAGTTTCAGGACCATTGTCACCTGAAATTTTCTCTAATTTATCTGGTGTGATCTTGAGATGGTGTGTTCATAACTGAGTACTTGAACAAACCAGGTGTGGTCTGATGAGTGGCAGGTGCTGTCACCTCCCTCATTTTAAATCTTGTATTTTTGTTAATGGAGCCAATGGTTGCATCACCTGTTGCCAGCCTAGCTAGAACTTCCCAGTGCTCTTTTGTTCTTTAGCTCAGGGATGTTAGAGTTTCTGCAAGCTATGAAATTTGTTTCCGTGAGTTCACCCTGACAAACTCCTACCACTGGCCCTTCTCTCTTCTGAGCCGAGCTGGGGCAGGCGGAGCCCCTGCCCTGGTGAGGAAAAAGCATGCCGGGGCAAGTGTGATGGACAGCTGTGGGCAGCTATGGAGGGAGCACCTATGTCAGCTATGTGTCCAGACAGACCTGGGTTCCAGAACTACTCTGCTGCTTATTAGCTCTGTGATCTGGGGCTTCAGTTTCCACATTTGTAAAGTGGGAATTAATTACCACTACCTAACAGAGCTAGTATGAACAAAATTATTATGAATAAGTGCCCCACACAGTGCCTGTAACCTCGAGCAAACTAGCTCCTCCTTCCCTCTCTTCCTCCCCACTCACAGTTGTTTTCCACACTAGTACTTGGAATTTTTGGAGGTTCAACCTTTTAATCCTCAAGATACCTGTAGCCTGGTGACCAGGGGACAGGGGGGTGAACTGGATGACTTTGTGGTATAGGAAAGGCTTTTGACAGTAAGTTGCAGATCACAGAGGTGGGAATTTCTGCTGGAAGTCAGTTTTACTTAGTCATGTAGCTGGGCCTTGTGCTTGGCACCTCACCGGCCTGGGCCCAAGATGACATACAAGCTGGGGGGTGGTCTGGGTGAACCACCATGGCCCAGCTTCATCGCGAAGGTTGGGTAATCTTTGAGTGGCTGCTTTTGCCTGTGGTGAAGGGTACTCTTGGGCACAGATTTGTGGTCAGGATGGAGTTGTAAGGCACCAAGTCTTTGAATGTCATTCTCTTACGAAATCCCTCGACCTCACTAACCCTGACCACTGGATCTTTACTGAAACCAGAATGAACCCAAATGACATCTGTGACCTCGATTCTTACTGGAGCCAGTTGAGAAACAGCCACTGCATCCTCTGGCCAGCCTGTGGGCTCTACTGCTTGTGGTATCACTTGGCATTGCCTTCTCTCCAGCCCCCAGGCTGCTGTCCTCACCACTGAGAGGAGCCAGGCCTTATTTAAAAATCTGTCCTAGCCTCAGAGAAGCTTGCAGGACAGCGGCGCAGGGATTGAGGAAAGACGCCCTGGTGGAAGCATCTATTTTTCGTGGGAGGAAATGGATGGACAGGATGACTCTCTGGAGCGGCCTTGCCCAGGGAAGCCCAAGCAGATAATAAAGCCATGTAGAAAATAGGATTAAGGTAATGAACAGGCAGGACAGAGTTTGATCTTTCAATATCACCAAAGCCTGACTGACAGGCCAATCCGTGAGGTGGAGCAGCATTGCCGGCAGGACTCGGGGCTGGGCGGTGTGCATGCTGGATGGATTCTTTGCTTTTAACCTGTCACTACTGAAACTTGAGGAGCACCTGGATTTTCTCTTTTATGTGTGTGCTGTGACTTGGGTGGAAGGGGGAGTACTGGAGGGCAGTTTCCCCTTGAGCTTCGCCCCTCCAGGGGCTGCCCTCAGGATGATGGCGGGGGCTGGGACACACTCAGAGCTGTAGCTGCCCCCCTGGGCACCAGCACCCCATGGGGGAGCCACTGCCCATGTCTATCTATGTGACTCTCAGCTATCCATCCTCAGGCAGCCTGTGCTACTTCTCCACAACGCCTTGTCAGGGTCACCATGGCTCCCTCAGCCCCTCATTCCAGCAAGACCTCGAGAAACCCTGTTCTCCCTGCAGGCCAGGCTGGGGCAGAGATGGGGGGTTGCTAGCTGGGGCACACAGGTCAGAAGGCAGCTGTGGGTACCTAGCTGTTGCCTAAGTGGCAAGGAGCTTGGCTATCGCCCTCTGCCTGCCTTCCTTTTTGCCTTTCTCTCTCCTGGAGCTGGGCACCATGGGGTTAGGCTCAAGGACAGGGGATTTCTAACCTGTCTCAACAAGAAAGATGGAGTCCTTCAGCCAAGCCAACCTCAGGGTGCCAGAGTATTCTTGCTTCCAACAGTAGATGGTCTTTAAGCCCATTCCCCAACTCCCAAGTACAAGGAACTCCTGTATCTCCATCCTTTAAAAAATAAATAAATAATTTCTTAGAGATGGGATCCCACTATGTTGCTCAAGCTGGTCTTGAACTCCTGGGCTCAAACGATCTTCCTGCCTTGGCCTCTTGAGTAGCTGGGACTACATGTACACACCACCATGCCCTGCTCCCTACTACATGTACACACCACCATGCCCTGCTCCCTTGGACCTCCCTCTCTGCAGACCAACCACTGAAGTATCCCTGGCTAGGCCCTGGGGTCCTGTCAGGCCCCAAGGAACTGCCAAAGCCATCCTGCTCCTGAGCCTGGGGTCTGAAGGAATCAAGGTTCATCTAGTGTTTTCTGTCTGCATTTGAGCAGAGCCCTTGACTAGGCCCCAGAGAAGATGCCAAGTGCCGGTGGTGTGGGGCATGCACCTCCAGCTCCTGGGAAGCCCAGGTGGGTCTGACTGGCCTGATATCACACCCTCATCCCCCAGGCTTTACTTGCTTTGAGTTTTAGTTTTTCTGCCAACGGGCATTGGAGTAGGATGTAGCATTAGTGCCCTGAGAAGAGAGCACAACTGGGCCCCTGGTGGCTGTGGGCAGGACTTCAGGATGGAGAGGCTGTGATCCTAGACACAGTGGGTCCAGCTATAGCCTTAAGCCACCTTGGATACTGTGAGTAGGGAAGGGGGTGGGGAGGCTTTGGTGACCTGGCTGCTCCTAGGGCATCGAGTCATTGGCTGCCCTGCACGTGTATGACCTATGCATGCCTCCGCACACATCTTCTTATCTCTCCTTCCCCTTTGGGCCAGGGTCATCCCTGAGTCCCCATCATGCCTCCACTTCCATCTCAAAGCCCCTAAGCCTCCTCTTTCTCAACAAAGGCAGGAGCAGAATAGGTTTTTCACCCATTCTGACAGGTGCCCTATATTTTTCCCCTCTGTGCCTTTGCTCAAGCCAACCCCATGCCTAGACTATCCCATCTGTGCCTAAGGAAACCTGCTCATCCTTCAGCATAAATAGCACCTTCTTCACAAAGCCCTCCCTGATCCTTACTCCTGTGGCTGAAGTTGGTGGCCTTTTCCACTGAACACTGTGTTAGAGCACTCATAAAGGCCCCCTGGTCAGCCACAGGTGTGGCCTGGTATATCGCTCCTCTGAGCTGAGAACTTACCTGTATCCCTGCACTGAGCACAGGATATGAGTATTAGGGCATCTAATGACATTTGGGATGGCAAGGGACACCTTCCTGGAGCCCTTTTTGACCATCTGGAGAAGGAAACCGTGTCCTGAGCACTGGCTGGGCCACTCTGAGGGCACTACTAGTACCCATCCCGCCCAGGTGTGGCTTTGTCTCTGCCCCTGGCCCTCTGCCCCCACCCCATGCAGGGGGCCTGGCCCACGGTCAGGGTGATTACGGAATTGCCCCCTTTAAAGTACCTGCCTTCTCCTTTGAAAGTATTACTGACAGCTTTTCCATTCTCTTTTTTCTTTACCTCTTTAAGGAACCCTGTAATTTCTTTCTCTCTTTCTCCCCCCTTTCCTTTTTCTTTCTTGTCCCCTCTGTCCCCCTGAACTCTTTGAAATTGGCTCTCTGCCTGCTGACACCAAACTGATACTTTGCGTTTCACTTCTCCTTATCCCTTTATGGCAACAGATGTTGAAATTTTGTATCCTTTTATCTGCCCGGCTGCCCCTTCCTGTAATTATGGTCCCCTTGTTAGCAGTACAAAGTAGGCTGCCCGGCTGCCTGGCCTTTGAGCCATTGTGTCTGAACACGTGTGTGCGGGCGGGTGCTGGGGGTGCGTGCACACATGTGCACGTGAGCGGCCGTGTGCTTGGGAACCCCGTCTCTCTCACCTGACGGGGCCGGCCAGTGAGGCTCCTATGGGCTCCTCATCGCCACTCCTCTCTTCTTGCATTTAGAACCTATCTGTGCCCTTGATTCTCTCACCTACCCGCCAAAGGGCCAGCCTTGGGCACCTGGGAGGTGGAGAGGTCTGCAAAGAATAGGGGAGGGTTGGAGGTGGCCCTGGGTGCCTGTTGGGGCAAGTCCAGCTGTGCAACTGGACAGAGGATGTTGAGGGGCAGTGACCAAGTGGCTGCGTTGTCCGCGAAGGCGGGCAGTGCAGGTGCTCAGGAGTGTATAGGCCTGACTTTAATGCTCTAGGTATGCCACCCGGCCCTTCGTTTTCTCATTTGTCAAATGGGGTTAAGAAACTTACCTCGTTAGCCTGTTGTGAGGATTAAATGAGCTAGTATGTGTGAAGCATTCAGCACAGTGCCTGGCGCACAGTAGGGACTCACGTGAGCTGCGGCTGTGGTGGCTACTCTGCCGCCAGGTAACCTGCATGTCCATCTCATCCGGCCCCCACAGACACAGAAAGAACAGGCCCTTCAGTTCATTTCCCCTGTTCCCGTTAGCCTGAATGCTGCCACCAGACTGGTTTTCCGTGAGTTCAGCCTTCATCATGAATTCAAGCTCTCCTTTTCTTGTTAAATGATTTTAAGAAAGTCACTTTTCCTCTGTGGCACTCGGTTTCCTTACCTTGCAACCAGGGGGCCAAACTAGGACAGTCACTTCCTACTCAAAAGTCTCATGGCTTTCTGCTGCTCACGGAGTTCATGCAAGGTGAGGGGTCTGCCCCCTAAGGCCCACCATGGTCTGGAGGCCAGATCCTGCCAGCTTCTTCCCCGCACATTCCCCAGCCTCCAGCCACCGCCCAGCAGCCTGGCTGCCCTGCCTCTGCGCCTTTGTTGTTGCTGTTTCTTCCACCTGGGCCATCCCCCTCTCCTGTCGTTGCCTGTCACAGACCTGTCCCTCAGTGAAGAATCAGTCAATATCCCCAGCCAGAAATGTTCTTTTTTCTTATCTGACCCCTTGTAGAACTTTCTCTTATCTCTCTACAGTACCGAGTCACATTTTGTATTGTTAGTTGGGTACGTGATTCACACTTCTCTCCCTTGCTGGATTGAAAATTCCTTGAAAGCAGGGATAATGTCTTCTTCACAGTCACAGCTTACATCTCCTTGTAGCTTCTATTACGCACAATGCCTTGTATACAGAAGGTACTCAATTAATGGTTGTTGATTGAAGGAAGGAGGAAGTGGAAGGAAGGGAGGAAAAACCTCCCATTCTCTTAGCGACCATGCTGGGCCCAGCTTATACCTTTAGGCCATCTGTCTCCTAGGGAGCAGAGGAGATGGAATAAGGTAAATTGTTTGTCACCCTTCCATCCTTTCTCTCCGTAAAAGCCACTGTTGCATTTCAGGATAGCCCGTGCCAGATGGGGTGTCCTCACACCCAGACAGTTGCAGGAGACCCATGGAGTCTCCAGGGAACATCATCAAGAACTCAGTATGTTAAAAATGGCTGGAAAATGGAATGTGAGCCATGGACATCCTGAGATGTGGGCTGGGAGGTAGGAGCCAGTGGTGACTCAGGAGCATTCTAGTACAGGAGGGTTGTGGGAGAGGCTGGGAGAAGAGTCAGCAGGGCACCAGGCTTCCCAGCTCTGCAGGGCCCACAGTTGGGGAGCAGGGTGCCAGGGACTGCCCCTGTGTGCATTCTAGCTTGGTGCTCAGGGCCTCTCCCAGATGGGCCCTCCAGGTCTTTAGGGCCAGCACCTACCTGCAGTGGTGATTGTCAGATGTGATGGGTGTCAGTGTTTCACTTAAATTTCCCTCCTCTGTGACTGGCAGGTAGTTCCTCTGTCTTTCCTCCAAGCTGCAGTAGAATTGCCTCGGTAGCAGGAGGGGTTGGACCAGGGGGACCTATTTCCCTTTTTAAGGGACCACTCAAGGATGTGGCCACACTCTGCATGCTTCTTCCTGCCCAGGCACTGGGGGCTCCCGGGAGAAGGCCACAGAGCCACACAGCCAGGGCCAAGGGAACAAGTCTCTGTCAGGCTGCCCCTCCCCAGCCTGTGTCTCATTCATCAGGCTCACGCGGGCGGCCCCATCTGTCTTTATCTTTCCCTGGGTCGAGAGAATTGCTGGAGTCAGGCTTGGGGGAAGCTGGGGTGTGGAGGCCCCGCCAGCCCTCAGCGGCTCCTGGAGGCCTGGGCTTTGTCCGCAGGAGTTGGAAGGGAATGGACTTTTTGTCTGGCCCTCTGTAGTGACAGACTGGCCCTTGCTCCTGTCTTGGCCCAGGGCTCTGAGCAGCAGCCCTGTTCCCACACAAATTGTGCCACAGCCAAGGCTCTGCACCCCTAACCCCCCACAGTGAGAGGCCGAGAAGCATTCTTAACATTCTTTCCAGAGAAAAGGGGTGAAATGTCTGAATTTGGGGGTCACCATGTTATACAAATTGCAATCTAATCATTTTTACAAGAACACACTTGCAACAAGAAAAGGAGCCCAGGAGGAGGGGATGAGGAGACGGACAGCTTGTTTTGTCCCCCTTCCCCCTAAGTTTGGGGCTATTGTCGGGCCAATCTCTCCCTTCACCAGAGCAGTTGAGCTAGAGTTTTCTAGTTAAATAGGTCTTAGGGTGGGGGCCTTGAAGGGCCTATGGTGCCATTTCTGTTTGTTTTCCCAAATCAAAGCCCCAGCAGGGCTTCTATGGCACTGCTGGGCCGCTATTTGAAGAGAGGGGCCATTTCCCAGAGCCTGGTGTGTCAGTTTATGCTCTGAACTTAACCTCACGGGCACTGCACAACAGAGCCTTGAGGGTCCTGGGCCCAGAGGTAAAAGAAATTGTGTCTTTTTATTGGCCCATTTAAATTGTGTGTGGCCATTTCAGAGAACCAGAGAACAGCGCAGCAGAAAGAAACTCCTCAGCCCCTGGCCAGGCTAGGCTGGCAGAGGAGGGGCTCTCAGGACTTGTGCTAGCCCCCAGGGACTGGCGCTCACTTGGGCCCTTGGAGAGGGCAGAGGCCCCTTGGGTTGTTCTGCATTTCTTATTGCAGATACTTAAGGCCAAGTCATTTTCCAGTGGTAGCTTGGATGCCAAGTTGGCAGCCCAGTCTGGGTGTGCCTCTTACACTGCTGTCCCTGCCCAGCTCCATGGGTGCCAGCTCTCCTTCCCTCTGAACCCTAGGAC
Source organism: Lepilemur ruficaudatus (assembly GCA_963574885.1). Taxonomy (NCBI): domain Eukaryota; kingdom Metazoa; phylum Chordata; class Mammalia; order Primates; family Lepilemuridae; genus Lepilemur; species Lepilemur ruficaudatus. The sequence continues at coordinate 32,635 of CAUYRT010106544.1, forward strand.
CAGGGGTGAGCAGGTAGAGCCATGCTGGGCTTCACTCCTCCCAACCCCCACTGCCTTTCATCTTCTATTTCAAACAGACAAACATGAAATTACTTCTGTAGATTAAAGGGGAGAGCTCCTCAATCATTCCTTAAGGCCTCACTAATGGAGGGGGCAGGGCCCCCAAATCTGGAAGGAAAGGAAGAACTGTGGAGCAAAACAGCCCCTACCTGGTGTACCTTGAGAGAGAGACAGAGATGGAGACAGAGACAGACACTCTCATACAGTGGCTGGTGGCCCATCTGGGAAGCAGGGCTTCTCTGGGAGCCAAGGTCAGTGGTCTGTATGGGACATTGATCTGGGGAGATGGCCTTCTGCCTGATGCCCCCCAGCAGACAGAGGCTTGTCATCTTCTCCCCCAGGCCCAGCACTGGGCTACTGAGAGGAAGATAAGAACTTCCCTGAGAAGGAGGCTGGGGACAGGGGTGCTGACTTGGGGCCTACCCCCACTGGACAGCAGCAGTGCTCCTTCCTGGGGCTTACTGCTCAGAGTGGGCAGAAAGAAACCCCCAGCCTCCTCCTTTGATCCTTTAGCCTCCAGGGAAGATGGCAGCTCCATTGGGAAGATGGAAGGTTGAGGGTCATAATCTGAGCAAGGTGGAAAGACTGGAGCTGAAGTCTGCACTCAGACACGTGGCTGGCAGCCTTGCCTGCCTCAAGTCCTTTGCTGAAATGCTGCTTGAGCTGAAGCTGGGCTGGTGAGGCTATGAAGTCCTCTCCACTCCATGCCAGGGCCTCTTACCTTGATGTCCTTGTGAAGTTTCCATGGCCTCATTTCTCCTCACGCCATGGAGGAGAGCTCAGCATCTCATGGGTGAAAGAAGCTGAGGCATCGGGCCTGGAGGGTACCCCTTCTCCTTCATTCCCCTCAGTCATTCTGCAAAAACTCAATACTTCCACCCATCCCCTAGCCACAGGGATTAGCGGGTGCACTTGATGTTGAGGGGTAGTTGCTAGGGCCAGGAGGCCCCCCTACATGGTTGCTAGGGGTCTGGCATCAGGGCAAGGGGTCTGCCCACTGCCGCGGTCACGGAGGGAATTACACAGTCACAAAGAAATTGTTCTTCTCAGTAATCTGCTCTCGGCCACCGGGTGGGGTGAGGGTGGGGGGAGCAGGTTGGAACCCAGCAGGCTGGGGGCTGTGATCACAGAGGCGTGCTAGCCCCAGGCTGGGGGCCAGCCAGGCCAGGAACACCAGGGACAGCCCGCTAAGCTGCTTTCTCAGCGATTTCTCTCCCCAGACACAAAGGTGTTTACTTGTTTTAACATCTCCTGGGACTCCCCTTCTCCCTTTGTGTGGTCTTTATCCCCAACGAGGTTTGAGCCCCAGATTACAGGCAGGAATTAAGGCATTGGACTCAGGCAGCTCAGAACTGCATGACCTGCAGGATCAAGGAGTATAAAGTAACCAAGTGTGTGTGTGTGTGAGGGGGGCCGACCCCTTCAGCAAGGCCCATTCATCGTCCTGAGGAGGAGTGGCTGGGCTGGGGGCAGCTGCACGCAGGTGTGATGGAAGGGCTGCTGGGGGCTGGGATGCTGGGGGATGGGGGGCTGGGACTGGCTGAAAGGCCTCACGATGGAGTGAGGGGGCTAGGCGTCGGGCATCTCCTCCCTTGGCCCCCTTCCGCGGGGAGTCTTAATTCTAGCTGAGGAGGAAGGAGAGCTGCGTTTCCCCAAGGTCTAATGCCATCTTAAAGTTTAAAGAGTGGGCCAAGGTGGGGCAGCTTTTCACCCTCTGCCCTTCTTCTCCCCAGTGGGCAGCTGGTGACACACCTGGGCAGTGACTTTCCCCCAGGAGCAGGGGTGCTAGATGTCATGTATGAGTCCCCTTCCACACTGCTGTCCTGTGGCTATGACACCTACGTGCGCTACTGGGACCTCCGCACCAGTGTCCGGTGAGTTTGCTGGGCAGGGAGGACAGGTGGTGGGAGTCCCCATGCAATCCCAGTCCTCCCTCTAGGCTCGGGTTGGCCCATGGGAGACGACACGGAGACTCCATGTGACTTGGGAAGGAAGGGGCCTCCAAGGTCACATCAAGCTTAGACTCCCTACCCTGGGACAGCCCTGGTCCTGGTGGCCTGGGAGACTGTAGCCAGCAGGCACTTCTCAGAGCCTCTGGAGCTGTCAGGGTACCGTCCCTCAGCATTCTATCCCAGCCTTTCTTGAGGCCTTTATTACTTCTGCCCCTCATAAGTCCTGTGACAAGTAGCCGGCCATGTGGAAACACAAATGCAGGCGTAATCTGCTGTGTGGTCTGGGGCTTGGTGAGAGAGTCCCTTACGGAGAATGCCTTTCCCATTAAGTTCGGTTTATAAAGAATCTGATGATTCAGGCTTCTCTCTCCCCTAGCCTAGAATAGCTCCCTAACCCTCCCCGCAGTTCCTCAAGGCCCCAGAGGAAGCTGAGGTGGAGGTGGAGGGCACCCCGAACCTCCCTCTATATCTCCCCTTCCTGGACAGGAAATGTGTCATGGAGTGGGAGGAGCCCCACGACAGCACCCTGTACTGCCTGCAGACAGATGGCAACCACCTGCTGGCCACGGGTTCCTCCTACTATGGCGTGGTGCGGCTGTGGGACCGGCGCCAAAGGGCCTGCCTACACGTGAGTGTCCTGCCCACCTCACACCTCCACAATGCCAGGACTCATCATTATGGGTTGCATCTGGGAGAGGGTGATATGGCCAAGGATAGGGCTGAAGGAAGCCTACAGTGGCACATGTCCCTGTGTCACAGAGCCTGGGGATCTTAGGTTTCCCACTGGGAAAGCTCTTACCACTTCTTGTGCCCTCCTTTCCAGGCCTTCCCACTGACATCGACCCCCATGAGCAGCCCTGTGTACTGCCTGCGCCTCACCACCAAGCATCTCTACGCTGCGCTGTCTTACAACCTCCATGTCCTGGATTTTCAGAACCCGTGACTGGCAGGGCCACCCCTGCCTGTGGGCCAGAGAAGCCAGCTACTCAGGGACCACTCTTGCCTGGAGGGTGCAGTGATAGCTCGTCCCCACTGCCCCTGCTGTGATCCTAGACCTGTGTGACCCCAGTGCGTGGGCACCTTAAACTAGAGGCTTCGGACTCCTGGGGCTCTGGGGCTTACCCAGAGATGCAGCCCCTCCCAGGAACCTGTTGGAGAGACAAGACCTGCTGCTTTAGCAAAGTGCAGCTGAACCTGGGCCTTGTGTCTGTTTGACCAGAGCAAAGATCTGGCCCAAAGAGGCCCACCCTGCACCCTACCCCTTCCTAGAGCCATAACAGCCTACAGGGTGAGGTGAGGTGCACCCACCTTCACGGTCCCTTTATGCCCTTTCCTGGAAGAAGAGGTGAGGCTGCCAATACCCCCCTGTTGGCATTGGCCACCTCAGTCTCAGGCCCCACCCTTGACCAACCTCTTAGGGCTGGGGCTTCATCCCTGGGCCACTTGGTTTTAATTTGAAACCAAGAAAGGACAAAGGGAACGCAGTAGTTTTGAGTGCGTTCTGAGCCAGCCCTACCTCAGGCCGGCTGTCGAGACATGCTACAATTTTCATTTTTGTAAAAATAAAGCTTGATTGTTCATAAATCTGGTTCCTCCTCACTGGCTGGGTAGTTCTAGGAGGCCCCAGGAAAAGAGAAGAACAGACTCAAACTCAGGGTTGTGCACGTTGGGGAAAGGCTAAGATCAGCCTCGTGGCTCTGTTTCCCAAAGAACAAGGGTTTCTTTTTTTCCCATTAACTACCTACCCCTTTAGCAGTGTGTGTGTGTGGGATGGTCACCTGTGAGGTACGGAGGGGACTATGGAAGGGCTCCAGGCTGCTGAGGGGCTAAGCTGCCATCATCTGTGGTGATTCTTCTTCATTCCGCACCCCCAACACATACACCCTAGTGACACTCTTATTCTGGCTTTCTACCCACAGTGTCTAAACATCCTGTGCTCTGTCTCTAAGGTTTCTGCATTTTTAAAACTTCTCCCTTGCCCACACCTATCTTAGGGAGTTTCCTCTGAGCCACTTCTGCAAGCTAAGGTAGCACAGGGTCCCTTCCAGCCTAGCTTTCCTTTGAGTTTGTACAGACAGGCTGGAGGAGATGCCCAGCCTTGCCCTGCTGCGGTCATGTGCTTCCACCCTCTTCTCCTCCCTTTATTCGGAAGGCTTTAGGTTGAAGGTCCCCAGGATGGAGGAGAAGGGAATGTTGTCACCAGCACTCTCCCTAGAGGGGGCCAATGGCGCCTGGGGGCAGGCAGAACACAGAGGTGGACAAGAGGATAGTTCCTGTGCGGTGACGCAGAATGACTTTACTCAGGAAATAAGATCATGACCCAGGGGCTGGGAGTGCCCCAGTCCAGTTCTCACAGACTCCGGAGAGCTCCTAGAGGAGTGGAGGCTGCCATGGGCTGCAAAGGCCCAAGCCTCAAGTCTCACAGCACTCTCCATGCTGGAGGTACTAGACTTGGTGGCCAACTACTGGGTCTTGCAGTCCCCATCGCTGCCGTGGGCCGTCTTCACCTTCTTTAGCTCCTTCTGTAGCTCTGACTCAGCCTCTACCACCTCCTTTGGCTTCCGGTACTGTGGATGGAGCCAGGAAGAAGACATACTCAGTCACTATCCCTCCTCCCGCCACACACATTTGGGGCCTTTTCTGTGCACATGAGAAAATCAATGCCTATAGGCCTCAGTGATTTCCTCAAGGTCATGTGGTTGGGTAGGAACAGACCTTGGACCAGAACTCAAGTCCTGCAATTTCTACCACTTCCCCATCATCCTTTACCCTCCTCCAGCTATGAATTATATGACCAGGCTCCTCCCTGAGCACCCCCACCATCACCCACCATGCTGAATTAGAGATGCCTGTTTTCTAGCAAGCATCTCCTGGGGGTTGGGGCAAGAACTGGGGACTCCTATGGGATTGGAAGTGGGCAGGGAAAGAGGAAGCCTCTCCCTGATGCAGTATCCAAGAAGTCTGTGTGAATCTTACAGAGATTATCAAGGTGCAGTTGGCATGAGCAAAACTCAGCGAGGAATCATCCAGAGGTAGCTGGTATCTGTCTAGGTCAGGAATGGAGAACTTCTTGTAGTACCTGTGGGGATACCAAGAGGCCACTGGGAAACCCAGCAAGGTGATGCCAACAGTTGGGCATCAGGCCCTCTGCCACCAAGCTTCTACACAGTTCTCGCCCACCTTCCACACAGCCAGAGAGGAAGAAGGGAAACTGGAACACCAGTGTTACAGAGCTCAGCAGCCCTGGAAAGAAAAGGATGACAGCATTATGTCTGGATATAATATAATATCTCCAACGGTAGAAGAGCAGAAGCAGCCATAATTCCACAATTAGACTAGAAATTAGAGGAACTCACACTTCACATGAGGTCTCCTAAAGACAAGTAGAAGCCTCCTGGAATAAACATATAGCTCAGGCAGCTTGGGCCTCCTCTGCACCCAAAGCCTCATGAGGACACCAGAAGATGGGACATATGCTCTAATGAAGGACGGAGTAAGACATCTAGGGCTATCCCCGAAAGCTGAGGCCCTACAGCTGCCACTTATTAATACATGGGACTTCCACTGAACACCTTAGCTACCTTTTCCTCTTTTGAGGTCTTTTAAGACTTTGTTAGCCTGACTCTACTTGCAGGTCAAAGAGAAAAGTACATCCCCAAGGAGAAATCTCCCTGAGAGGACAAACCACATTACTCAGCACAGAAGCTGGATCTCTGGACTACTTTGCTGGCCCCAAGACTCAACTCCTCCATTTTCACACACCACACATGGTCCCTATCATTGCATGTACCAGTCCACAGATTAATGACCCCTTTTAGTAAACAAAACAAAAACCCCAAAAACCAGATAGCAACATCCAGCCCATAATGCATATAACTGGACTTTGTTTTACAAGAAACTTGAGCCCCTTTACCAAAGAGGAAACTCTGGCTCAGAGTTTCTGGCTCAGAAATGTCTTGGCTGGTTCCATAGCCAGTTGTCAGTGGAGTAGGGAGTCAGGATTTAGGTTCCTTGTCCCTGCTCCGATGATTATTATACCAGAGCACAAAGAATGGCCTCCTCATCTCTAACAACAGGCCCATTTGGCATTTTCCTTGCAAGTGTAGCCTACGCCTGGCCAACAACAGCTGCCAGACCGCTTACCTGGGCAAGGCATCACAGTCTGCTGCACAGGTTGTGTGGGCTGGGAAGGGAAATGCCTCAGGCAGGTACAAACAAACTCAAGTGAGGGGCCTAGAGAGGACGGGGCTTTTAATACTTCAGAGGGGCCTGGTTCTTGCGGTGACAGCTACCCCAGTCCACTTCAAAAGCCCCGATGCCCTGGGGACTCAGAGAGTTGACATCAATGTAGCACTTCTGCCCCCTTCCTCCCTGCCCAAATCCCTCCGTTCAGCAGAGGCTCTCAGGGCCCCTCTCCTCCCAGGTTCTCCACTCCCCACTAAGGTGCTGGGACCCATGGCAGGAAAAGAATGTTTACTTAAAGGCTGACAGTTCAAAAGGAGTGGGGGCTGGGGGATCCTAATGGCACTGCAAGTTGCTTTATTTTCCAAAGCTCTGCCCCAGGGAAACGCGATCCATCTGCCTGCAGACTCCGGATGGAATGCCTGCCTCATCCTCTTCCTAGCCAGCCCAGGCTGAGGGCTCATCCTGGGGCCCTTGGTTTGGCCAGCAAAGGTGGCAGACACTGATAATAGAGGAGAGTCAAAGGTTAAACAGCAGAGATTAGATGAACACAAAGCCTTGTTAGGAAGTGTTAACATCTTCCCTGCAAATATACACAAAAAGCAGAACCGGGAAAGCAGCAGCCCAGCCGAACCATTCCCCCAGGCTGGAGCAGGCTGGAGCAGTGCGACTGAAGAAAGAATCCCAGGGCTTGGCCTCAATGGCAAGGATGCAAGGACAGGACCAGAGAGAACTTGAGGTGCATGGCTTGCCCCGCTTCCTTGTCCTACTCCCACCAGGCTAGGGGAATGGAGGCAGAGCAGGTCTGGAGGCTCAGCCTTGTTTTGGGTCTATTATATGGATTTCGTTGATTGGTTGAGGTTAAACAACTACTGACGGGCTACTGACAGGCAGTGCTCAGGGGAGTAGGGGACATCTGTCTTCTCTCCTCAGGGGCCAGCAGGCTCCCTTCTCACCTCCATTCCCCTAGCCTCGGGTTTGCCATGATGAGTACTGCATTTGACTTTTTCACCAGCACATGGAAAAGAGAGACCCACTGTGCTTCTAGAAAAGTCAGAATGTTCAGCCTCAGGCAGCTCTAGGTAGACAGCAAACATTTATTGGGCATCAGCTGTGTCCAGGCCTTCAGCTGTGATTTCAGCATAAAGAAACAAGGACATATTCCTGCCTGAGTAGACCTTGCTTTGCTTCTGCTAAAAGTTAAACCCTTACAGCAGGGTAGTTACCTGGCTTCCTGCAGATGCCCAACCTTCCCCCATTCCCACCTCCCTTTACTCTTCTCAGTCTCAGCCACACAATGAAAGATGGCATTTTAGAAAAATTAATGCTTATTCTGTGCCAGGCACTGTTCTAACTACATTTAATCCTCAAAACAACTTTCTCGGGTTGGTTGCTTCTATTATTCCTCTCTTACAAAAGAGGAAACTGAGGCATGGAAAACTTGGGACTTTGTGCCCAAGTCACAAAGCTGGTAAATGGAGAAGCCCCTTTTATAAGAAATAATTCTCCAAATCTCCTGATGCCTCCATCTCTCCACATTCTCACCACAAAGTAATAGACCACTTGGTCTAGAGTCCCTGAATTTGTCCAAGGATGGGGCAGATACTGGGACAGGGGGCGGGGGTATTCAGCAGCCAACAAGTTGTCTCCCCTGGAATCCAACCTGGGTACTCCAACATATCAGTGGAGCCTTCCTTTCTGAATGTCAAAAGTCTTCAGAAGACTTACGTGGAAGTAAATGTTTGTAACAGGACTCTTGGCCCTGTCCTGTGGCCCTGGGCAGACTGCTTAAATTCTGGGCCACAGTTTCTTCCTCCAAATTCCTTCCTCAAATAAGGCAGCTGCATTAGATGAACTTTAAGACTTTGTTAAAGGTCCTAGAACAGGCCAACTCTGTACCTCTCTTCTCTGTGTCCCAAACAGATGACAACTTTACTTCAGCTATTTCAGAAGTGACTTACTGCCTCCCTTTGCTCTCTACTGTATCCCCTCCCCAATTCCCAGCCCTTCCCCAAACCCATTTTCCCTTGCAGTGAACTGAGAAAAGGCACCAGAGGCCAGGCCCTGAGAGAGACACAGACAGACAGACGGACATGCTGAGGGCAGAAGCAGGGCTGCTGCGGACCAGCGCTCAGGCCATGCCCCGCACACCTCAAGAGCAGCACCCTGCACACCGGCATGGCCAGAGGGGTCCAGAGAAGCCTCCAGCCTGTCCCACCCTTAGAAAATCAGCAGGAAAATCTTAAACATCAAGGCTCTGGGCAAATTCATGACCTCCACCCAATATTAGCTCCCTACTAGAGTCACAGTGTGCATGCACATACTAAAGGCGCTCAGAGTCCTACTCCAGAGAAGCATGTTTAATCCCAAATATCCTAAACTTACTTGATCACAGAATCCTTTTTCTAATGAAGCCTATTAACACCTCCCACAGTGTTACTATCACTGATGTCAAATTGGCCAAGCTCTCTTCAGATTTCAATTTCCAAAGAATTGTTGGGGACCTGCTTCAGGCCAGCTGTTGTGCTGGGTGCTTGCACACACATGATTTCATTAAATTGCCCAAACAATCTGTGAGGTAGGTGTAAGTATTCTCCTCTGATAGATAAGGAAACCTTGCCCAAAATACTACAGTCAATATGTGACAACGGCCAGATTTGCCCAACATCTTCTCCACTCTGGCACCCTGGCACATTCCAGTTATAGCTGCCAGCTTCTAGGCCGAGGCTAAGAATCTCCTTTCTGCATAAACTTTCTTATCATGAACTGGTGGTCCAATACTGGGATCCTGGAATAGTACTTTCTTCCTTCCCTAACCTATCCCTCACTAATACCTGAGGCCAAGTACATAATACACTAGAATCACTTCCCTCAAGTAAAGTGGCCAACCCAGTTCTTTAGGGTCAAGGCAGGTACGGACAAAGGAATTCTGGCTTTGGTCAGTAACTGCATTCCAGGGTATTAGAACTAGGGTAGGTGTGGAACCTACAGGTGAAGGAAGAGGTCAAATCAGAGAGAAATGCCATGGTGTAGAAGAAACTCCAGATGCCAGCGTATCAAGAGACGTCATTGACTTTCCTTTCGGCAGGCCAATTCATTATGCTGACTTTATATATACATTTATATAATCATTAATATATGACACAAGAATAAAAATATGTATCCTGCCCACCTCCAGACAGCGTGATGATAAGAAAACAGAGTTTAAGCCCAGATGTAGCGGCTCATGCTGGTAATGCTAGCACTTTGGGAGGCCAAATCAGGAAGATCACTTAGGCCAGGAGTTCAAGACCAGCCTGGGCAACTTATTGAGACCCTGTATCTCTATAAAAAATAAAAAAAATTAGCCAGGTGTGGCACGTGCCTGTAGTCCCTACTCAGAAGGCTGAGGCAGGAGGATCACTTGAACCTAGGAGCTAGAGGCTGTAGTAAGCTATGATGACACCACTGCACTGTAGCCTGGGCAATAGAGCAAGACCCTGTCTCAGAGAAAAACAAACAAACAAACAGATTTTAAAAGTACTGTATCCTGAAAAAGTTAAACACTGTTCAAAGGAATAGCTATGAGCTCTGTTTAATTAATGGGCGTAAAGGTATGGAACACATCACTCCAGGTAGAAAGTAAAAATGCCACTAGGTTCAGGAAAGATCTGGTTAAGGGTTTAGCAGCCTCTCTAGCCTACCTCCCAGAAGGGGGACCTGAGCAGGTCAGGGCTGAGCCAGGCTGGGACACTGGGCCAGAGACTCAGTGAGGGCTCCAGAGTGGGCCCTGAAATACTCCTCTCCCCTCTGTGGGAATCCAACCCCCAGCCCTGCGCCTCCTGGGGCACCACTCCCATCCCACCTGGCCTCACCCATCATTTCAAAACTATCCAATATCCCCCGTACCCTCAACCCCGTTGCCTTGGACGCCAGAATGGCCTCTAGCCATGGAGCTCCTGGCCAACAGCGCCACCTACGGCTGGATGCAAGCAGGAGACGGGACCCAGAGGATTTGCCGGCAGATAAATTTTTTGGTGAGGCTAGCTAGCCTCTCTTCTCACTCCCTGGTAATCACATTTCTGCCTGATATCTGTATTCGACAGTGACCTCTGGGGGACAAAAAGGAGGCAGCAGCCAGCTTCACAAAGTGCTAGGCTGCAGATTCAAGTGCTATCAGAAGCACTTTTGTTCCCAGTTTGGGTCCAGGGCCTCTTACGCCAGGGAATGCTTGCTGAAGCACGGAGTTTGTTTTCCTACAGGCAATTTCTCTGTTGTCTGAAATTGCTAAATTCCACTTTAGGCACTGACTCCTGTTAATGATGAGAACAATAACAAAAATAAACTGCCTTTTATATGAGGGCTTCAAAGTGCTTTATAAACGCAAACCCTTATTATTATGACTTTATATTTATAGACAAGGCCCACTGCAGGGGCTGCTGGCTGCATGTACAGCAATAATCCTGAAATTAATTCATTCATCTCCACCCTTTCCCTTGTCCCCTTAACCCTGCCAAAGTGATGGGCTGGGGGGTCATTAAGAGGATGGTAGAGCTCAGTGCTGCACTGGGGGAGTCTGGGAGCTCCCTTGCTCTCCTGTGGGCCTCGCAGGCCTGAGGGAGATGAATGGGGAGGCTGGCACCGCACCGCCTGAGAAGACAGACAAGGAGCCAGGTCCTCCTTACTGCATGTTAAGCAGTGGATGGGTAGGGGCATCTCTGGGTTAGGCTTAGCACCTTGTGAGGCATGTTGAATGGCTTCACAGCTTGCAGATAGCTAACTCATAAAACCTCCCATCTCGCCCAAACCTATTTCATGGGTGTTGGCCCTATATTGTAATCCCTCTGGCCCAGGGCAAGACCAGTTCCTTTCACGGCCATTCTCTTCATGCCTCAAACAGGGCACTTCTCTTCTCCTATGATCAGTCAGAATCGCAGAAACCCAAATGTGATCAATGCACTTCCAAGATGGAAATGCACCTTGGCCACCTTCTGTCCTTTCAACCCCCAGTTTCCCTCCCTTCTAGCAGACCACGGAGAGAAGTTGAGTATCCCTTTTGAAACATGATGCAAGAGACTTCAAAGATGCTAAAGCATCTGCCTACTGTCACTCACTCCAGGAGGGAGTACTGCTCAGTCCAGTACTGGAAAGCCCGGTAACTGCCACCTAACACAGGTGTGCCTTCCAGGCCATGGCTCCTTGCCAGCTCTGACAGTGATGTCACTAGGCCAACACCATGGACTAGATCCAGCCAGGAGGTCAAGGTCATAATAACCTAATAGCAGAACCACCTGAGACCACAAGTTAATGGCCATGTGATTCCTTCATCCCCTCATTCAACAAATACTTATTGAGCCGCAGTATGTGCCATATACTGTACTAGACACTCGTTCAACTTCCCCTGCCCAGACGGAGCTGATTACATTATTCAAGCTGGTCCTGCAAGAGGAAGCCCTTCTACTTACAGTGACTCCTCGGTTTTAGTTCAGCCAGCCAGCCAGCTAGCCTGCTTGCCTTCCTCAGAGATGGAGGAAAGAGGCTTCTCTGTCTTCTGGGGTAGGAAGTAATCTGAGACCTAACCCCAGATCAAACCCCACCCCACACCGTGCTCACACACAAGCAGGCAGGTACCCTCCATGCCACTCACTTTTTGTTGGTCGTTCTGACAATGATGCAGCGCTCCTTCTGGTCCACACAGACACTATAGATATCCTTAGGGTAGGGGAGGTTTCGAATCCGCCACTGGAAACTCATCTTAGTGTCCTTGCGCATGAAGATAGGCTGCAAAAGGCAAATCCAACTCAAGGACTGTTCTTCAGAAAGGGATGGCTCCCACGCTCCTCAAAGCTCTACCCAGAGGCACACTAGGAGACCCTCAGCTCTTCTCCATAGCTCCCCTCTGATGCTGCTATTGCTGTGACATTCCAGGCCTGGAGCCCTCACTCTGGGATGATCAAGCCAGTGTTTCTATTCATTCAGACATTATTATAGAGTGCTGTGTTCAGGTGGACACGCTGGAGATGAGGTAAACAAAACATGCTCCCTGCTCTCAAGGACCAGCAGCCCGCCCAAACCTTAGCCCAACAAGACACCTGGATGGATGGACGTACATTGGCATTGCTTTCCTTGATGAGTTCAGGGCCCAGGCTCCCTGCTCCTGGGGGCGCTGGCTCTCCCACCTCAAGCTGCCACTGGCCCAAGGCTCCAAGAGCACTTTTCACACGCCACTTTCTCACTGGGGAGAGAAGCAATGGGATGATGGTGAAGAAAGGGTCTCTGTTCTTTTCTGCTTGGGTCACCAACACCATGTTCGGTAACTAGAACAAGATAAAACTGGGAGTTTTGGGCCTTTACACCAGACTTAGTTTATCTGAGCAGGGACCTCACAGCCTCTGAAATCTCAGTAGGACATTTCAATTTTAGACAACTTGCAAAGCCCACCTCATGGGTGCCCAGACAAAAGGAACTAGAATGAAGCTCTGAGAGGAACCAAGTGGAGTCAAGAAACTCTTAGAAAGTGGCTTCAAGCAAGAAGATGGGAGGGTTAGGAAAAGGGTGGTTTCTTGTAATGGGGGAAATTTGGAATCCCAAAGTGGGAGTTGAGATGCATTTTTTCTCCCTCTAAAAAGCATGCAAAGGAAAAAAGAATTAAGAAGGTAAAAGCTGTTGGGCAGGTTTGTCTCATGATTCTGAAAGTCCAAATATAGAAATTCACTCATTTCAGGTATACTTGGCTTTAAAAAACAACCCAAAAGCTGTATTTAAATAAAATCTTAGGCACATACCATATTTTAAATGCACTATTTATAAGAGATCTAATGTGAATTTTTTGTAAGATGGAATGCTTTTATAATGCAAATAACCATCTCTATTTTACCTTGTTTCACAATCCACATGTTTGCCTAAGATTGTTTTAAAATAAGGCACATATAATATGGAAATTATAAATCAAGAAACTAGTTCAATGGACATTACCTGGAAACCCCTGCTGAGATTTTTCAGGAACCCTGCTCAGCCATGTTGTAGTGACTGCTGTTGTGCAGTCCCTGCCCCCACCACTCCCCACCCCGACCTTTCTTTTCCTTTCTTGACACATCTGGAATTACAGGGGCGGCTGCCTCTGGTATCCTCTAGCCTGAGCAGCCTTTTGTAGCTGCTTAAGGAGCCAAACAACTCAAAAAGTGCATGGTACTCTGCCACAGTTGTTTCCATTTGCTCCTTTTTCCAGGTGGGGAAAAGGAGCTACCATCTGATTTTCAGCGTCAGGTGAGCAGGTGGTTTTCCTTTAGACCTTTTGAGAAGCTGTGCCAAATTCAAACACCCTCACTGCTATAAGTAAGGCACACAAGCTGAACATAGAAGCATGCTGTAAAATTAGAATTTTCTCTTGAATATGTGCTTTTATAAGGTCTGCTGCATTCTGCAGTGTGATTTTATTACATCTTAGGGCCAAAAATCCTCCCTAGGAACACATTTCCAAGTTTATAATGAAAATTAATAAGGAAGAGTAAAACTTGGAAATATGCTTTATTGGCAACATTTTTTTTCACAAATACTTCTCTCTTAAGTGAATGGACTCTGACCAGGAGTATATCCAAATGTATTCACTGTAATACCTCACTTCACTGGAAGCGGCCTTCTGGGGATCTCTGTCACAGTCACAAACGCAGAAGTGACAAATGCCTCCAAGTAGCAGCTTATTGTGACAAGATCCATGTAACCTCCTTTATACTATAGGAAAGATCACTCTCAGATTCTCACTCAGACTGCGTATAAAATGCTATGTGCAGAATAAGGCAGGAAATTATTTTTTTCCCGGGCATATTGACAACAGTATCAGGGGACAGCTCACATCGGAGGGCAGTGTCAGAACTACACAAGCACTTGGGACCATTTAGTATGAGGGCAAACAAGTACCCTTAGACACGGATGGTATTGCTATATAATAGAACACAATCATTGCAGATTTTAAAGGTAGAAGTTCTTTTAGAAAGCATCTAGTCTGATATCTGTATTTTTTAAAATGAGAAATAGCATTTCTTCCATTTCAACTCTTGCCACTGCTCTCCAGGGGACAGAGTATGAGGAATTACTGAGTCTCAGAAAGACTAACTTATAAATGCCACAACTAAACTATAGGTCTCCTAACTCTAAATCCAGAATTTGAATCATTAATAAAAGGTTAAACTTTATTCTATAAGTGTTCGATAAGCATACATAACATTTAGAAAGGTTTCTTTTTCTAAAAAGTATTATAGCTCTATTTCTGTTTGTTTGTTTGTTTTAAGAGATAAGAGTCTCACTCTGTTGCCCAGGCTGGAGTGCAGTGGCATGATCATAGCTCACTGCAACCTCCAAATCCTGGGCTCAGATGATCCTCCCACCTCAGCCTCCCAAGTAGCTGAGACTACAGGCTCACAGCATGACACCCAGCTAAGTTTTTCATTTTTTGTAGAGATGGGGTCTCACTACATTGCCCTGGTCTCTAACTCTTGGTCTCAAGCAATCCTCCCACCTTGGGCTCCCACAGTGCTGGGCTTACAGGTGTGAGCCATTGTGCCTAGCCATATTTGTTTTTATATGTGGCCTTTAAAGGCTAAACTTTGATCACCTGAAAAAGTAAATTATGAGGAATACCTAACTATCTACAGCTGGATAAGTGAGGCGCCCTTATAATCATGGACCTTGTTAAACTGTATGTCGTAAGATGTACATAATACAGTACAAGTGTGGCCTGAGAGGCAATAACAACCCCACGATTTTCTGTCCACTCTTCTAATCCAAGAAATGTTAGGTTTTGCACAGAAATTTTCTCAAGAAGTACTCAAAGAAGGAACAAAGTCAGCTGCTGGTTTCCTTACTTCTGACCTTAAAAGCCACTCAGACCACAGGAAATTGGCACCCTTGGCTGATTCACCTTTTTTTTTTTTTTTTGTTTAACAACTTAGGAATTAAATTCTTTGTTAGATTGCAGAAGAAAGTTTCCCTTCCCATTCTCTCAAGAGATAAGAACCAATAAAGGATTTTGGCAAAGTCCTTATTTTTCTAACGCACGTGCCATGAACACACATGTACAAACACACACTTTGTCTTTTCATGTCCCTGTCTTTGTTCCTGAACTCAAGGATAGCTCCTGCGGCAACAGAAGACTGTTTCCACCTGCTGTCACTCTGATTTGATTATATGTTAAACCCAAACTGGTGTGTGTGAGGCAGTTCCCTGGGATGCTGTCATACCTTCCCCAGCTGAGCCAGGGCCGGTCCTTGCAAAGGAGACTTTCACCGACCCTGTAAAGAGTCTGATAGGGAATATGTGAAGGAGGCAGCAGCTGGGGGCTTTTTCCTAAATCAGCAGGACGCAGGCTGATGTCCCAGACTGCTGAAAGGAGGCCCCATCTTTCAGGTGGGCTGGAAAGTGGAAGTCCTAAAGGCTTCTTTCCCCAAAGCTCCAAGCCCTGGCCCACTTCCAATGTGGATAATTACATTCCCCTTCCTAAATACTCCCTGCAGCTTAAACTGGATGCAGGATTCTTCTTTTCTGCCCTAAAACACTGCAACATTGCTATGTGGCTATTAAACAGCTGCCACGTCCCATCCCAGAGGAGGCTGAAGGGAATCGAGTGGGTCATTTATAAAGCCAGTGAAGTGCTTGGGGATGAAAGTGCTCAATATCCTCCAAATGCAGCCTGGGGTGGTTAGGCTGGCGGTCAAATACCAAAGCAGATTAAGCCGGTAATCCGAATGTAATCGCTGGGGGATGGCCTGCCCTTCAGCCTTGGCCCCCCTGGACATGCTGTGTTCTTCTCAGGCTGGTTTGATGTTCCGATCATTGTTACAGGGCCTTCAGTTTTTTCCTCTATGAATACATACAGCATTCATTGTGGAAGGTGGGAATGAATAGCACTGAGAGGGTAGGAAAAAAATATGACACTAACATGCTTATTAACATCGACTGGAAGAACTCCGTCCTAGACAGATGCACACCTATTGGCAATTCTTCCTCTGCAAATTACTTTCTAAGTTTTTCTAACAGAAAACCAGTTTAGCCAATTATCAAATCTGTATAATTAGCTGGAAAAATAGAAACTATTCCTATTTACTGACACAAAAACCATGTCTATATTTTACTTCAAGGTAAGCACAAGCAAAAGCCAGCTCAGACCCTGGGATTATTTATACTTAAAAATAATGAACAGTATTTTGCAAGGGCAGCTGTGAGTGGCAGAGAAGAGTAAGAAAAAGATCTGTTCTATGGCTGGGGCCCAGTGGTTCAAGTGGGGTGCTCCTCTCTGCCCATCAGTCCCCATTCAGGCCATTCTGGGAAAAGAAAAATTTAGTAAAAAAACAGGTTGGATTTAAATATTCTTGGCTGGGCACGGTGGCTCACGCCTGTAATCCTAGCACTCTGGGAGGCTGAGGCGGGAGGATTGCTCAAGGTCAGGAGTTCAAAACCAGCCTGAGCAAGAGCGAGACCCCATCTCTACTAAAAATAGAATGAAATTAATTGGACAACTAAAAATATATAGAAAAAATTAACTGGGCATGGTGGTGCATGCCTGTAGTCCCAGCTACTTGGGAGGCTGAGGCAGAAGGATTGCTTGAGCCCAGGAGTTTGAGGTTGCTGTGAGCTAGGCTAATACCATGGCACTCTACCCTGGGCAAGAGAGTGAGACTCTGTCTCAAAAAAAAAAAATGTGAAGAAGTATGAAAAGACAGATAGGAAGATGAAAAGCAGTACCCAAATACCTCACCTTCCCTTCCAAGACAGTTGTAGAACAATGGGAAAATGAAAGATCATAGACTTTCCATTTTCTGACCTTTTATAGAGCCTCAAAATGCAGATCAAGTTCAAGCCAAACTAGCGTTTCTCCAACAGAATTCTCTTCTAAGTGATTTATTTTACCCTATCATATTTTCTTAATGTTTTTGAAAATATTTACATGTAATCTTTTGGCTCAATTTTGAAATGTTAATATGTTTGCTAATTTTAGGGCTCCATGTGGGCAGAATCTCTACTTAATGAAGATATTATTTGGATAGTAAAGTGAATGATTTTTAAGTTGGTATACTTGTTATTCACATTTGTATTTTTTGTGTAGATCATATGCCTGTGACTCAGAATGAACAGGAAAACAAATCAAATACATCTCCCTCTACATCATATGAAACCTTTCCAGAAGACTGTACATTTCTGTATGTATATAAATTACTTATGTTGTTTATGCTTTTGCTGCTAGAAAGAGATTTACACTTTCTAAATCATTGGACATTAGACTAGATAAGATATGTAATAAAGATTTTTTCCCCATTAAAGCTTTAAACTTTGTAAATTTTAATATTTCATGTAGGATGAAGTTTCCTCAGTTGCTTAATAGGTTATTTACTTGTTAATATCCCTAGGTAATCAAGTCTTCTTATGAAATTTAGTGTAAGATATCTTTGCATATTTCATTAATACACCAAAATCTATCAAGTTGCTTTCTTTTATTTCCTGAATTATTTGGAGTAATAAAAAGGGTCAAAGTGTTTCTTTCAGTATCAGTTCAGTTTTTAGAATGCATGATAGCTCTAAAGTAGTGCCAAAAAATTTTGGTGAGCAGACTAAATTTTTTTGACCTTCCCTTTCTCCTTTTACCATCACTCTCACTAAAAATTCTTCATCATAAAAGAGAATTATACAAGACAGAATCTGACACTCTTTTACCTAGTCTTTATTTCTGTTAATAGGTAATACCTGCACCAAAACCTTCAAGTATTAATTAAAGGGAATTTTGTGAAAGTATTTTGTGCTGGAGCAGAAAAACATAGTTTCAAAAAACAAAAAAAGTGACTGGGCAAGGTGGCTCACGCCTGTAATCCTAACACTCTGGGAGGCTGGGAGGATCACTTGAGCTCAAAAGTTTGAGACCAGCCTGAGCCAAGAGCAAGACCTCGTCTCTACAAAAAATAGAAAAGTTAGCTGGGTGTGGTGGCGTGCACCTGTAGTCTCAGCTAATTGGGAGGCTGAGGCAGGAGGATCACTTGAGCCCAGGAATTTGAGGTTGCAGTGAGCTACCTCTGCACTCTAGCCAGGGTGGCAAAGCGAGACTCTGTCTCCCCCCGAAAAGTAAAAAAAGTATCTTTAAAAAATTCTTAAATAGATGCCCCAATTTCATCTGTCCTTCCAGATAAACATTAAATTAACAAAAAAGATTCTCAGTATAGAATTCTTTTTCATTTTTGTATCTGTGTGAGTTGTAGATAAACACTATTTCATATTATTTGTATTTACAAATACTAGAGACGTCATTGTAGTTTGAGTGAGTCTAAAAGACCCATAAAACTTATTTTTACATGGTCTCAGAGAAAGCTAAGTTTATACTTTTTATGACTCCTTAACTGGCCATTTCAGTTAAACTCACAAAACAAATTTTTTCTTGACATTCTGGACCTTTTAATATATAGCATAAAATTTCATTAGTTTTTAAAAACACATTCAATCACTCTAAATCACTAAAATATAAGGATCTTTTTCATATAAATCACCACCAAACAAGCTCTTTCACCAAATGATTGTTTATATATTTATTTAGACAATTGTATTTTAAATCTAAGTGCAGGAAGAGTTGGCTTACTCCTGTTAAGTATCACTTTTTAGTTTAAGTTTGTTATGCCAACTTATCAGAATCTTTTTGAATTTTCGATCTCTTATCTAATATTTTCTGTACTTTCTAACTTGTACAAATAAAAAAGCTTTCTAGTGTTTATTATGGTCACTGAAAACAATAATGAATAGGACATATCCAAAGACAAAACCTTCCTACCAGAGACCTCTTTTATTGCTCTTCAGAAAGAACTATTCAACTAGCTGTGAATTTACTTACCTCTACTAGTGTCCCACCTGTGTTTCTCTCTCATAAAGCTGTCATGGGAAGTCAAGGTTTACTGCTAGATTATTCTATAGCATTACCAAATTTTATCAAAATTTATCGAAAACCTTATTATGAAGGAAAATTCCCTCAATTTGGACTTTTTCTCATCTAATTGTTGATTCAGCACCTAGTGTTAGCTTTTTAAAATCCTAAGTACCTAGAATTCACACACTTGATACCCTCTTCTAGAAATTTTTAAGAGATCAACGTTAAGCTTGTCATTCTATATTTTCAGAATCTGCCTTTCTACCTTTTTTTAAAAAATCAGTGCGGCATTTAAAAATTCTTTTTCCTCTGTGTTTGAAGTTTTTTCAAGACCTTGAGATTTAATTTGTTTCAGTGTACAGTCTTAAATATGTTTAAATAAATTCAGTTCTAGTACCCTCTTTTTAATTATCACAGACTTCAACTTCTTTTCATTTTTGTCTGTTGTTTCCCACTTGAGGGCCATACTTACAGATGAAAAAGACAAAGGCAAAATTTTTTAAGGAACTCTTCCTTCTCTCTGTTATCAGTTAACCTTATGCCATCTTTCCTCTAATAGATTATTTTCTTGTCCAAGCATAGCTTTAAAAATGTTTGTTGTTTTAGTAGCATTTTTGGAAACCTCAGTTCTTACTGTGCTTGTGCCTTTGTGACACTTTTCTTAAAGGTTCACACCAATATTTTGTGTTCATAATTAGTCATCTTTTCTTTTGTACATATTCTTTTAAAAATCTGAGCTTCCCAGATAAATTGGTTGTCTAACTGCTTTGCCATCTCATTAGGAATATTTGTGATTATATAATCAGAAGTTTATTTCCGTAAGAATCTCCCGTCTCTCATGTGCTATATTCCTACTCAGAGGCTTTGTCCATGATATCATACCTAACTTTGAATTGAACTCTCAGATCTTTTCAGATGACGGGGTATGTCTTATTAGGCTCAGGATTTTCTTCTTTGCCATTAAGAATTCTAAGGCAACATTTCATTCTTAACCAGAAACATGTTGAAATAATTCCTTTTATATTTCCTCTGCAGGTCATAAGTTTGTTACTTTTTTTACTTTCAGTAGCTAAACCCCTTAGCAGGCCAGTGGTCATATAGGCTGACTGGCAAACTAAATGGTCAGTAGCTTAAGCCAGGGCTTCTTAACCCCAGCTCAATTGCTCAAGTTATACTATTTGCCATTTGTCAATGGCAAATTGACAGGGATGGAAATCCTAGGTCTAATAGGAAAAAGGCTTTTCAGTGTTTTATTCTTAAGTTGAATTGAATTTCCACATCATGTAAATGAGCTATGAAATAGGCAAATGCAAAAACGAAAATTTTATTTAAGTGATAATTTTTTTAAGATATCTACTTTTGTTATTTTAGAAAACGTAATTCTCTTTTTTAGTCAAGTACTTTGGTTTGTCAGGAACACATACCTAGTCAAGCTAGCTTAAGTAGGGGAGTTTGTTAGAGATATACCAGGTATGCAGCTTTGGCTAACATACAGGGTGAAACTGGCCATGCCCCACTGCTAAAAGACACAGGTGTAAATTTTAGCCATTTGGCTTTCACATGTGTGTGTGCAACACACAAACCCAGAAGATTATTTTTTAAAAATACACACATGTACCTATACATACATACACACGTATATATAAATAAAATGGGTGTTGAAGAACAAAAAATGTAACGCAACAGGCCACACAGGCGCTAGAATTGGGATTGGAAAGTCAGTACCTAAGCTGGGCATGGTGGCCCACACCTGTCCACGCCTGTAATCCTAGCACTTTGGGAGGCTGAGGCAGGAGGATTGCTTGAGGTCAGGAGTGTGAGACCAGCCTGAGCAAGAGTGAGACCCCATCTCTACAAAAGGAGAAAAAAGCCAGATGTGGTGATGTGAGCCTGTAGTCCTATCTACTCTGGAGGCTGGGGCAGGAGAATTGCTTGAGCTCAGGAGTTTGAGGCTGCAGTGAGCTATGATGACATCACTGCACCCTAGCCAGGGTGACAGAATGAGACTGTCTCAAAAAAGAAAAAAAAAAAAGTCAGTACCTAAGGTCAAGGTTTATACTGTCTTAGCTCTACTTTTCTCCATCTACGTCATTTCTCATTAAAAGGAACCATGGTTCCTTGGAGAAATGTGTGATTCCAGACCTGGGACATCTTGTAACAGAAAATTAAAAAAGCAATCAAAGACTATTGGTTATGTTAGAATGATACAGAAACAAACTTGAAGAAGCTCCCATTGGCCAAAAAATGGCACAATTTGAACATCAAAAAGAATAATCACTGTGATTATTTTAAGTACATTAAATATAAATCCACGAGTTCATAATAATCTTTTAAAAATTTGTCACTTAGGCAGTTACTAGGATATATTTATTATTCTGAATACTAGTAAATAAAGAGAATCAAGTGTTTATCCTATCTTTGCTATACTGATCATATAGCAAAATAACCCAAGAGTTGGCAAGGAAAATTTCTCCTTTATAAAAGAATCCCAGCCAAAATATTCAGTGGGAATGGTATTATAGAATTTGAAGGTTGTTATTTTTGCAGCCTCCATCTCCTTCATTCCCTTGATCCCCACCCTTGTCCCCAAAACAGTGGCCTCAGGCCAGTGCTCCCAAACTAACTATGGTAAGAACAGGTGTTCTCTTTTGTTTTAAACTTCCAATTTATTGAGGAGTGATAGTCTTGTAAAATGCAGTAAAATGTTGCTGCAATGTTAAATTGCTGTAAAAGTTTCTAAACACTTCTGATTTTTCAGTTATCACAAATTGGTAGCAACTCACTGGGGCCTGGCACCACCACACCTTCAGTAGCACTGGCCTAACCAGTGGTCTTAAGTGAATGCCAAGACCAGTAAATGAAAGATTCGTAAGGAACTGTAGAATGGATATGGCTGAAAACACCCAAACCCTCTTATCACTAAAAGTGAGGCAGCCAGACATCATGTGCCTCCTGACGTGATGCAACAGGAAATTCACAGCACCACCCACGAACTGTTCTTGCCACCCTTTTGCCTGCAAAAATTTGAACCTGAATCTAATCAAGCTTCTAGAATTGACTGCCAGTTTACCAGGAATACAAGGGATAGAGGAGTGAGTTAAATGACACACCACAAGCAAGGCTTCAGCCAAATTCCAGAATGTGGGAAATGCTACAGGACAAATGATGCAATTTCTACAACTTGAACAAGTGTCATATAATGAAATGGGGAGGGTTCCTTGCTATAAGCGTAAAGAAATATAAAAAGACATCTGAATCAGATACAACTTGTGGGAATGTGAAAATGGACCATTGAAATTGTATATATAAATATGTGTGTGTGTGTGTATGTATTTTTAAGCTTAATCTGTTAGAAATACGAATTATTTCAGGTAAAAAGATGTGATGTCATCTGGGATTTGTTTTAAAATACTTCAGAAAAAGTGGGTGTATGTTTCAGGGCAGGATAAGAGGGAGGAAAAGTAGATGAAATAAACAAAAATGTTGATAATTATTGAAGCTTGGTAACAAGTGTCAAAGATAAAGTTGGACATTGGTTAAAGTCGTGAAAATAGACTTTACTCAATAACTACTGGCAGAAGGGGAAAGAGCTGAGCTCTAGTCTCATCTGTGCAGAGATGACAGTATCTTAAAGGAATAGTGAGGGAGTAGAGTAGGGAGTAGTCAGAGGCTCAAGTGAAAAATTACAAAGGGTGGGTCAATGTAAATGTGATTAGGCCAGCTGTGTCTGCTAGCTGGCAATTATCAAAGTTGGGATCCCATCCTCCCACAGAAACAGAGGCCCCATCCTTCCTGATAATTATATTTCAAAGGAATGGCTTTCATGTCTTTGAGAAAGACACTCCTGAGTTGCAGGAGATAGGTACATATAAATCTCAAAGGGACAGAGGAAAGATTCATAAATATTAGCCCTTTTTACTAAATGCTCCAAGAAAAGGGAGGTCAGAGGTCTGTCGGCCTATTCCTATCATCAGGTGTTGGCTAGAACAAACAGTTCTCCTGGCAGTGATAAACTTTCTCAGGGAGACATTTTAAGAGAGGGCTGGGGTCATCCTAAGGTCATGGCCATATGCTGCTATAAACCATGCCAAAGTCTGGTCGTCTATTAGCGAAGAGGTTTGAACAGATTTGTCATGTGCTGAGAGTTCCTCAGTTCTGACAGCTACATGGGGGTCCAGTATAGTATCTTTTTATGAGAAAAATGCACTCTTAAGAGTTTTATTAATAAAAAGGGTTTTTTTTTTTTTACTGTATATTCCTGTTGACCTAGTAATTCCCCTGAAAGGAATGTATCCTAAGGTGGTAATCAGGAATTTGGTCAAGGATTTACATATGAGGATGTTCATCAAAGTAGTAACAGAGACAAATTGAAAACATACAGGCTGGGCATGGTGGCTGACACCTGTAATCCTAGCACTTTGGGAGG
Organism: Lepilemur ruficaudatus; assembly: GCA_963574885.1. NCBI lineage: Eukaryota > Metazoa > Chordata > Mammalia > Primates > Lepilemuridae > Lepilemur > Lepilemur ruficaudatus. The sequence continues at coordinate 56,129 of CAUYRT010106544.1, forward strand.
CTGAGGCAGGAGGATCACCTGGGGCCAGGAGTTCGAGACCAACCTGAGCAACACAGCAAGACTCTGTCTCTGCAAAAAAAAAAAAAAAAAATAGAAAAATTAGCCAGGCCTGGTGGCGCATGCCTGTGGTCCCAGCTACGTGCAAGGCTGAGCCAGAGGGATCACTTGTGCCCAGGAGTTTGAGGCTACAGTGAGCTATGGTGACGCCACTGCCTAGGCAACAGAGCAAGACCCTGTCTAAGAAAAAGAAAAAGAAACAAATGCTTCCAACATTAAAAGATTTATAAATAAATTACAGTACCTCCTTTTACCTATTAGATTCTCTGAAATCCAGAAACATCAAGACCTACTTGATTGATGAAGCTCTGTGAAAACAGGCACTCATGTTGTTAAAGGAGCTGACCCCATGGAGAGCAATTTGGGGACATTAGCAAAATTGCTAATCCATTTACCCTGTAACCTAACACTCCCACTTCTGGAAGTGTGTTCTGTAGCAGTATCTTTACATGTATGAAATTGTTACATATATTATTCTATCATTTGTGATAGCAAAGATTATTATAAGATTAGTTATTAAAAGATTACTGTATAAGCACCATAATTTATATAACTAGTCCACTGTTTTGATCTAATATATACTACATGTTATAGAAAAAGGCCCATGTTTATAGACTAGTTAAATTAATTGTGCACTTATGCAGAGGATTACTACACAGCTGCAGAAAGGATGAGGAAGTTCCATATCTGCACACCTCATATGGCAGCCACTAGCTACATGTGGCTGTTTAAATTTGAATTAATTAAAATTAGATAAAACTTAAAAATTCGGTTCTTTCTAAATGTGCCTAGTGGCTACCATATTGGACAGCACAGGTATAGACCATTTCTATCAATGGAGAAAGCTATATTGGACAGCTCTGCTTTATAGTTTAAAAAATGTTTAATATATAAATATAAAATACAAATATTTTTTAAATCTCAAAAATACCCATATTGTATATAACAGATACTTAAAGATAGGTAGAAAATATATGAAATAAAACCCGGTTCTTTGTGAAAATTTAAAACCTGATTTCTAAACACATGGAATCTTTTCACACATTTTTTTCTTAAAATCAATAACTATCCTGTTTTCTCCTGTCAGTTTGCCATCATTTTCAGATGTGGCAGTGTAATTGCAAGGTGGATTACATATTATGGAAAAAATTGACTTGCTACAATTGTTGAAGGCAAATAATGTAAAGGATTCTTGACAAATTAATTTTTCAGCTAGTCTTTACTGTTTTCTGCAGGCAAAAAGCTTGAACCAAGCATGCCTGAAGAAGTAACCTTCCTCAGCTCTTTATTGAGTACATATTCTAAATGAACTGTAAATTTAATAGGTGCTGTAAAGTACCTAGCAGAAAGTTACATCTGTAATCACAGCTTCTTGAAGTATTCCGAAATTAGATATAAGGCAGGCACAGTGGCAAGCAACTATAGTCCCAGCTACTGGGGAGATTAAGGCAGGAGGATTGCATGGGGCCAGGAGTTCAAGACTGCAGTGCACTATGATAGTGCCTGTGAATAGCCACTGCACTTCAGCCTGGATAACATAGCTGGACTCCATCTCTTAAAGAAATTCTTTATAATTAGGTATAATCTTTATTTGGCTGCAGGCAATCCTAAATGTTTAGAGTCTGGCTTATTTTAATGTTGTCTAAGATATAGATAATAAGAACTAACTGCCACCTTAGTGTGCAGTATTTGATTTGATTTGTTTTTTTTTTTTCATGAGACAGAGTCTGACTCTGTTGCCCAGGGTAGACTGCCATGGCATCAGCCTAGCTCACAGCAACCTCAAACTCCTGGGCTCAAGTGATCCTCCTGCCTCAGCCTCCCAAGTAGCTGGGACTACAGATGTATGCCACCACACCTGGCTAATTTTTTTCTATTTTTAGTTGTCTGGCTAATTTCTTTCCATTTTCAGTAGAGATGGGGTCTCAATCTTGCTGAACCTGGTCTCCAACTCCTGACCTCAAGCAATCCTCCCGCCTCGGCCTCCCAGAGTGCTAGGATCACAGGAGTGAACCACTGTGCCTGGCCAGTGTGCAGTGTTTTTTAAAAGTGGACAATTGAACTATAAATTTGTGATAGATACTAATAAATAATTTATTTTAATAGCTCTACAGAAAATGAGAAAATTCTCTCTCTGGAAAATAAAGTTGTAGACTTTAGAGAAAAAGAATCGTCTTCGAATTTATCTTACCAAAGTCATGACTGCTCTGGTGCCTGTCTGATGAAAATGCCACCAACCTTCAAGGGAGAAAACCCTCTGCAGCTACCAATTAAATGTCACTTCCAAAGACGACATGCGAAGACAAACTCTCCTTCTTCAGCACTCCATGTGAGTTATAAAACCCCTTGTGGAAGAAGTCTGCGAAACATGGAGGAAGTTTTTCGTTACCTGCTTGAGACAGAGTGTAACTTTTTATTTACAGATAACTTTTCTTTCAATACGTATGTTCAGTTGACTCGGAACTCCCCAAAGCAAGAAGAAATTATTTCTGATGTGGATATTAGCAATGGAGTGGAATCCGTACCCATTTCTTTCTGTAATGAAATTGATAGTAGAAAGCTTCCGCAGTTTAAGTACAGAAAGACTTTGTGGCCACGAGCATACTATCTAAACAGCTTTTCCAACATGTTTACTGATTCATGCGACTGTTCTGAGGGCTGCATAGACATGTGAGTAGAAAAACATGACATTTCAAAAAATCTTCTGAATGTAGCAATACTTGTTAAAAAGTCCTGCTATGTATCAATTTGTATGTCTTTCTATCCAAAACCTGTTAAACAAGAGTCTAAAATGGAGAGATGCACTCTCACTAGCAATAGAAAAGAAAACTGTTTGCCAAATATAGTAATTTGAAAGTTATTTCTTCCAAGGATGAGTATTTCCTTTAATCTCGTACCATAATCATAAAATAGCAACTACAGCAAATGCCAAGTAACAGTACCAGACACGGTGACAAGCACTTTACAGACTTTTTTTTTTTTTTTTTTTTTTGAGAAAGAGTCTCACTCTGTTGCCTGGGCTAGAGTTCCGTGTCTTAAGCCTGACTCACAGCAACCTAAAACACCTAGGCTCAGGTGATCCTCCTGCCTCAGCCTCCCGAGTAGCTGGGACTACAGGCATGCGCCACCATGCCCGGCTAATTTTTTGTATATATTTTTAGTTGTCCAGATAATTTCTTTCTATTTATAGTAGAGACGGGGTCTAGCTCTTGCTCAGGCTGGTTTCAAACTCCTGACCTTGAGCTATCCGCCTGCCTTGGCCTCCCGGAGTGCTAGGATTACAGGTGTGAGCCACCTCGCCCAGCCTACAGACATGTTTTTAATCCTCACAAAAACCCCTGAAGGAGGTAGTATTATCTCCATGTTACAAACGAGGAGGTTGAATCCAGTTTAGAGAGGTCACAGGACAAATTGTAGAGCCAGGATTTGAACCCATGTTCTTAACCACTGTGTTATATGTTGTATTTTACATTTAAAAATCATTCCTGACTAATTTTTTTAAGAAGGACAGTGGTGCTTATAACTAGTATTCTCTTGCTCATGGTACAGTATTGACATTCCTTAAAAAAAAGAAAATGTGTTCTAATATATGAAGACTTTGAAAAACATTTTGTTTTAAGGGTTTGTAGTATACATTTGTAGGTATACAGACGTTGAGTGGCGTTGAATCATATATACATTTAATTTAATGCAAATGCAGTGACCCTTACTAGGCAAAAGAATAAGAGAAAGAGAAATAATTTAGTATAGATAATAGTTTTCACCATCCTCTCAGTTGGAGTATGAAGTGAGAGATATGAATCTATTGTTACCCAAGTTTGGCTCAGTTCTTTAGGCCTCTTATAGAGAAAACCTTTCACTGTGCTAAGTTTAAAAATAAGTATTTATTTTATAAACACTGCTTCTAAATGTAGCCCAGCTGCTTCATGTGGGCTCTCCGGGGGGACAGAAGCAGGTACTGGCACAAGACTGGGAACTAGGCTAATGTCTCACAGGACTTGGAATTAATGAAAACCTGGTTTACAACTGTGAAACCAATGTGGTCAGAGCCAAAGTAATGGAGAAAGCACCCAAGACAGAGGAGCACACAGGAGTAAACCCCACATATAAAGTATAATTTCAAACATTGAAAGCACACAAAGATGTTTAAGATCATGAAGGCAGCATGAGTCCCAACAAGTAGGGAGAATTTACGCCTAAGGAATCAGAAACAAATGTAAAATCTGAATGAAAGGGACTTTGAACATACCTATTTTAAAGAGATAAAATATTTACATCCACAAAATAAGAAGATTAAAAGGAAAATGAGGCCAAACTTGGTGGCTCACGCCTGTAATCTAAGAACTTTGAGAGGCTGAGGCAGGAGAATTGCGTGAGGCCAGGAGTTCAAGATCAGTCTGGACAACATAGCGAGACCCCGTCTCTACAAAAAAAAATAGAAAAATTAGCTGGATGTGATGGTGCCTATAATCCCAGCTACTCAGGAGGCTGAGGCAGAAGGATCACTTGAGCCCTATGAGTTTGAGGTTGCAGTAAGCAATGATGATGCCACTGCATTCTAGCCTGGACAGCAGAGTGAGACCCTATCTTTTAAGGAAAAAAAAAGGCAAGGAAAATGATATATATGAAAAGAAAAAGAACCATTTGGATATATGGAAAACAAAACATATTAAAATAAAAACTAAGTAGATGGACTAAATGGTAGGGTTGGTATAGTTGAAGAAAAAATTAGTGAATTTCAAGGCAAAACTAAAGAGGTCTCCCAGAATGCAGAGATAAAGATACAGGGAAAATAACTTACAGGTTAAAAAATACGGAGCATAAAATGAGAAATTTCATCATACATCTGAGAATAAGAGAAAATGGGAAAAGATACCATTCAAAGAAGATAATCACTGAGAATTTTTCAGAATTAAAAAAAAGACAGGAGTCCTCAGATTGAAAAAACCTACTCTGAGGCCGGGTGCGGTAGCTCACGCCTGAAATCCTAGCACTCTGGGAGGCCGAGGCAGGCGGATCGCTCAAGGTCAGGAGTTTGAAACCAGCCTGAGCAAGAGCGAGACGCTGTCTCTACTACAAATAGAAAGAAATTAATTGGCCAACTAAAAATATATACAAAAAATTAGCTGGGCATAGTGGTACATGCCTGTAGTCCCAGCCACTTGGGAGGCTGAGGCAGGATTGCTTGAGCCCAGGAGTTTGAGGTTGCTGTGAGCTAGGCTGACACCACGGCACTCACTCTAGCCTGGGCAACAAAAAAAAAAAAAAACCTGCTCTGTACAAAGAAGGGAAACTGAGATAAAGGTTCATCTAAATATAGTGCAACTTTAAAAATATCTGGGGTAAAGAGTAAAATCCCAAAAGCTATCAGATAGAAAAGACAGATTTCTTACAACAGAAAAACAGATTGACAATACATTTTTCATCAGAAATAACAGAAGACCAACAAATGCCCTATTAGCTAAAAGTCCTGAAGGAAAATAAATGTAAAACTAGATTTCTGTACCCAGCTAATCATTGAAGGGGGGAAGGGTAATTTTTTTTTCAATTACACAGCAATTAATGACATGTATACCTACTTTTCCCAGCAACAGTACAATTAGGTACATTTAGAGCATCATTTTTCAAACTACAAGTTTAGTGGCATATGAAATCATTTAATGAGCTATAATTAGCATTTTTTAAATTAAATAGAAAATACCCAAGTACATCACACATGATAAGCATAAAGTCTCGTGCCACTGTTGTTTCAGTTTATACACATACACGTGTGTATAAATATATGTGCCTTTACAAGGTCATGAAGAAAATATATTTCTGTGAATCATAGTCAAAATATTTGAGAGCCATTACCTTAGAGATGTTTACACATGTTCATAAGGATGCTCATTGTAATGTTTGTGATACTGAAAAACGGTAAGCAACTTTATTGTATATCAAATGGGCAATAGCTAAATGCTGTAGAAAAGTTAAAAGGAATTAACCAGATTTTTTATAACACATGGTTCTCAAAACATATTGAACAAGAAAAGCAAGTTATAGAGCAATACCTATATAAATTTTTTTAAATGAAAGACTATATATTGTTTGTGGATATATGTCTATATAAAAATATAAAGGATATCACACCAAATCTCTTCAGAGTTTAGTTTTACCTATAATGTTTTATTGTTAATTTTTTAAGAAGACCATATATAATGAGGTATGTATATGTTGTATGTCTTTTAAATTATATACATAGGAAAAAAGAGGACTAGACAAAATGCTGACAACTAATTCTGGGTAGTGGAAATATGGGGCTTTATTATATTATTTGTATTTTTCTGTACTTTTCAAACTTTGCAAATCAAATCACGTGGAAAAAATATAGATTTTTACATCTGTAAACAGAATCCAAATTAATGAATTTGTTAATTTTTTTTTCCCCTTTTGGAAGAAGCAGCAGCCACCAATCTGATGTGTATTATGTATAAATAGAAAATACAGAAGAAAATCGTAGAAGTAAAGACCTTAAAGTTACTTGTTCAACAAAGGAGATTAAGATCCAGAGATTTAACTAGCCTACCAGTAGTCACGTAACCAGTTTACAGCTGATTCCAAGTTCTTTATGCTCTATCGAATTATGAGTCCCTGTCAAGTTGGATAATTAAGTAGTTAGACTGAAAAATATAAACATGAAAATTTATGGTTGCAAGTTTCCTGCCTGGCAACAGTGTGAGAAAATTCTAGTAGCCAGGTACCCAGCATCAGTCTC
>CAUYRT010106552.1:0-10681 GCA_963574885.1 Lepilemur ruficaudatus
TCACAATTTGTAGTGAGCTGATTTCCCCAAATATATTACCACTCAAGTTGACTTATCTTGTTACATTCAAAAACCTACTCTGTCAAAGTAGTCCATAGAGTACATACATAGGGCTCCAACTGTATCTACATACAACCACACTTCATTTTAAGTGTACAATTAAATGATTTTCAGTGAATTTACCGAGGTGTACAGTTCATCACATGAATCAGTTTTTGAGGAATTCCTTTCCCCTATTGAGACCCCTAATTCCGCTCCCCAACTACTTTTCAAGCATATCCCACCCCTCCACAGTGACCAACTTGCTTTTTATTATTAAATGAGTTAGCTCTCAAATGTGCGAAACCTCTTAAGTTTTAATTTTTAAGATTTTAAACTTGCAATGATGGCAAGTGTCATGAGGAAGATAAATTATACTTGGATAGCAAAGAGATAATTGGGCATTTAATATCTATGGAGTTATCTAAAAACTAAGAAGTTATTTGGAATTTTATATTTATTCTTAATAAATCATTATAATGTATGAGAGGAATAAAGGCATTGAGAGAAGGTGGGAATCCCTAGTCTGGTAACACAACAATGCCTCTTTCTAGCAATACTAGTATGACAATTACCTTCCCTCATAGCTGTTAAGTTCCTTTGCTATGCAATATTACACCAGAAACCCTTGAATAAAATGTAAATTAAGCAGTTATACAGGGAACATCAAGAATTGGATCATCTTCCAGAAAAATGTTTCCTATTTCATGGATAGATGGTCAAACACTGATCATATTTACAACTATTGTGCTTGTTTAGCCAGTTAATTAGACCTGTTTTGTCTCTGTAAAATGAGAAATAACACTAATCCCCAGAGTAAAGATTCAGTAAATTAATTCAAGTATTTAAGTGTCTTAAAATTGCTAGTCATATTTTATTTATGTATTTATTTATTTTCTTTTATTTTTATTCAATATATTATATTTCAATATGAATATAATTTATCAGTCTTTAAAAAATTTTTATTATGGTAAATATATATAGCATAGCCTTTTAAACCATTTTATGTGTACAATTCACTGGCATTAATTACATTTGTGATGTTGTACAACTATCACCACTATCCACATCCAGAACCTCTTTATCACCCCAAACAAAAAGTCCGAACCCATTAAGCAGCAATTCCTGATTTCTCTTTACCCCTAGCCTATGGTAACCTCTAATCTACTTTCTAGCTCTATGAATTTGCCTCCTCTAGATATTTCATATAGTTGGAATCATATATATTTTTCCTTACGTGTCTGGATTATTTTAGTTAGCACAATGTTTTCAAGGTTGAGCCATGTTGTAACATGGGTCAGAAATTCATTCCTTTTTATGGCTGAACACTAACCACTGTATGTATATATAGCACATTTAATTTATCCATTTATCTTTTAGCTATTGTGAATAATGTTGCTATGAACATTGGTGTATAAACATCTGTTAGCGTCCCGGACTTCAAATCTTTTGGATATATACCTAGAAGTGGAATTGCTGGGTGTTTGTATTTGCCCAAAATTCATGTCTTGAAATCCTAACCTCTAAAGTGAAGGATTTGGAAGTGGGATATTTAGGAGGTGATTAGGTCATGAAGGTAGATCCTTCATGATGGAGATTAGTTCCCTTACAAAAGAGGCCCCAGAGAAGGGGCCCCTTTCACCACACAAGGTTATAGTGAGAAGACTGCTGTTTATGAACAAGGAAGGGTGGGGTCTCACCAGACACTTGAATATGCTGGTGCCTTGATCTTGGAGATTAAAGTCTCTAGAACTGTGAGAAATAATTTTTTGTTGTTTATAAGCTATCAAGTTTATGGTATTTTGTTATAGCAGCCCACATGGACTAAGACACCGGATCATGTGGTAGATCTATATTTAACTTTTTGAGGAACCACCAAACTTTTCCACAGTAGCCACCCCATTTTACACTCCCACGAGCAATGTAAGAGGGTCTCAAATTCTTCACATCCTCTCAACACTTGTAATTTTCCATTTTAAAAAATTATATACATCCAAGTAGATGTGAAATGGTATAAGGGTAATCTTACTGCTTTCTGGCCTTCATGGCTTCTGATGAAAAATCAGCTGTTACTCTTGTTAAGGATCCCTTGCACATGATGAGTTGCTTCTCTCTCGCTGCTTTCAAGATTCTGTCTTCTGAAAATTTGACTAAACTGTATCTTGGTGTATCCCTTTGTGTTTATTTTGCTTGGGGTTTGTGCAGCTTTTTGGATATGTATGTAGATTCACATCTTTCATAAAATTTGGGAAGTTTTTGGACATTCAAATATTCTTTCTCTCCCTTTCTCTCTTTATTCTTCTTCTGAGACTCTCATAATGCATATGTTGGTCTATTTGGTGGTGTTCCACAGGTATCTTAGTCTTTCTTCACTTTCTTCATTCTGCTCCTCACACTGGATAATTTCAATCTTCACATTTGTTAATTCTTTCTTCTGCCTGCTCAAATCTGCCTTGAACCCCTATAGTAAATTTTTCATTTCAGTTATCATACTTCTCACCTCCATAATTTCTATTTGGTTTCTTCTTATAATTTCTGTCTCTTTATTGATATTCTCATGTTGTTCATACATCATTTTCCTGATTTCCTTTAGTTCATGTCCATGGTTTCCTTTAGTTCTTTGAATATAGTTAAGACAGTTGTTTTAAAGCCTTTTTCTAATAATTCCAATGTCTGGGCTTTCTTGTGGATAGTTTTGTCCATATTTTTTCCCATTAAATGGATCAGACTTTCCTGTTTCTTTGTATGCCTTATGATTTGTTAAAAATTGGACATTCAAATATTATAATGTATTAAGTCAGATTCTCCCCCTTCCTTAGTACTTGATTATCGTGATTGTTGAATGCTTGGCTTGTGTTCAGCCAGTGTTTTGATAGAGATTTCCTTCAATGTCAGGAGCTAAGTAAATCAAAACAAGCAAAAACCCCACCTCTCCTAGTCTTTGTGGATTGGCTCTGTTTTGAGGCACTCCTTTAACACTGCATTAAAAAAATAAAAAAAAAATGAGGTTTAAGTGTGGCTATGGAAAAAAAATAACAAAGTTGCTGGAAGTTATATTGATTTAATATCATCCTAGTGATACAAATTTATAGAAAAGATATATTACATTTTAATATAAAACAGAATAAAATAAAATTCTCCATGAGCATTCACTTCCTACTTACACTGAGCCTAGGGATCAGCCAGTGATTAGGGTCTTCTCAGGTCTTTCCCAAACATAAATTCGGTCCTGCATCCATGTTCCTTTATAAATTCTCCAGCACACACAGACATAAACATTTTTATGCAACCATTACCATTATCCATATCCAGAATTCCTTTGGAATTCATATGACAATCCAATTTTCCCAACACAATTTATTAAAAAGGTGTCCTTTCTCCAAGGTATGTTCTTGTTGGCTTTGTCGAAGATCAGTTGGCTATAAATATGTGGCTTTATTTCTGGATTCTCTATTCTCTTCATTTGATCTATATGTCTATTTTTATACCACTATATGCTGTTTTGGTTGCTATAGCCTTATAATATAATTTGAAGTAAGGTAATGTAATGCCTCCAGCTTTGTTCTTTTTGCTTCTAATTGCTTTGGCTATTTGCTTTGGTTATTTGGGCTCTTTTTTGGTTCCACACAAATTTCAGGATTTTTTTTTCTAATTCTGTGAAAAATGACATTGATATTTTGATAGGAATTACATTGAATCTGTAGATTGTTTGGGGCAGTATGACCATTTTAACAATATTAATTCTTCTGATCCATAAGCATTGGATATTTTCCCATTTGTTTGTGTCATTTTCAATTTCTTTCATCAGTGTTTTGTAGTTTTCCTTACGGAGATCTTTTACTTACTTAGTTAAATTTATTCCTAGGTATTTTTTTTGTATCTATTGTAAATGGGATTGCCTTCTTGATTTCTTTTTCCGGTGGATCATTATTGTTGTACAGAAATGCTACTGATTTTTGTATGTTGATTTTGTAGCCTGCAACTTTACTGAATTCATTTATCAAATCTAAGAGTTTTTTGGTGGAGTCTTGAAAGTAATATGTAAGTCATATTACTACATATTACTGCTCCTATTGTTGCTGTTTTATGCAGCCAATAAATATTGATCCACATATTTATCCTTCTTTTATTTTCAACCTTCTAACTGAGGTAATTTTCCTTCTGCTTAAACAATATTCTTTAATGATTTCTTATAGTGCAGGTCTCCTGTGACAAATTTTCTCAGTTTCACTAATCTGAAAATGTCTTTTGTTGTCATTCTTGATGAATATGTTTACATAGGATAGAATCCTACTTTTTTATACTATTCAGCATACCATCATTTTCTGGCTTCCATTGTTTTTGATAAGAAGTCAACTGTCCACTTAATTATTGCTCTTCTGAAGGTAATTCATCCTTTTTCTCTGAATGCTTTTAAGGATTTTTCTTTTTTATTTTCAGCAGTCATACTAAGATGTATCTCTTTTTATTTATTCTGCTTGGGATTAAGGCTTCTTGAACACTGAGTCTTTCATTGGTTTTGGAAAATTCATGCTTCACATAATCTCCCAAAATATTACTCCTTCAATAGTTAAATTTCTTGAATAAATGGTTCATGCCTACTCTTTCTCCCTTCCTAAATCATTAAGTTATTGAACTCTCCTTCCCTTTCTTTTATAATTTCCAACCTTTTGTCTCTATACTTTTTTCCAAATATTTTCTTTTGACCTCTCTTTTAATTTCTAGTTTTCTCTTTAGCTATACTTATTCTGCTCTTCAATCTACTCATTGAGTTTCTCCTTTTGCCTACCATGTTTTTGCTTTTATGTATTTATTTATTTTGAGACAGGGTCTTGCTCTGTCACCCAGGCTGAAGTGCAGTGGTGCAATCATAGCTTACTGCAGCCTTAAACTCCTGAGCTCAAGCAATCCTCCCATCTGAGCCTCCTAGTAGCTAGGTGCATGCCACCAAGCCTGGCTAATTTTTTAGACATATTTTTGTAAAGACAGGGATTCACTATGTTGCCCAGGCTGTTCTCAAACTCCTGGCCTCAAGCAATCCTCCTACAGTGGCCTCCCAAAGTGCTGGGATAACAGTTGTGAGCCACTGCACCTCATCTGGCTACTATATTTTTAAATTCTAGAATTTCCATTTTCTTCAAATCTGCTACATCATTTTTATTGTTTCTAGTTCTCTTGAAAATTTCAATATTAACATTCATTCCTATAAATAGAGTAAGTGTCTTAGTCAGCTTGGGCTGTCATAACAAAATACCACAGACTGGATAACTTAAAAGACAGCAATTTATTTTCTCACAGTTCTGGAGGCTAGAAGTCCAAGATCAAAGTGCCAGCATGGTTGGTTTCTGGTTGAGAGCTCTCTTCCTGGCTTGTAGATGGCCACCTTCTCACTGTGTCCTCACATGGAAGGCAGAAATAGGGAGAGAGGGAGAAGGCAAGGGGGAGAGGGAGAGAGAGGCAGGTGAGAGGAAGGGAGAAGGGGAGGAGGGGGCATTGTGGTGTCTCTTCTCATAAGACCACTAATCCCATCGTGATGCCCTGCCTTCATGACTTTCTCTAAAACTAATTATCTCCCAAAGGTCCCATCTCCAGATACAATCACATTGAGTGTTAGGGCTTCAACATATGCAGTCTGGGGGACACAATTCAGTCTACAGCATTCCACTCCAGGTCCCCCAAAACACGTGTTCTTCTTGTATGCAAAATACATTCATTCCATCTCAACAATCCCCAAATTCTTAACTCATTCTAGCATTAACTCTAAAGTCTAAAGTTCACATACCACATTTTATTAATCCACTCATGTATTGATGGGCACTTTGGTTGTTTCCACATCTTTGCAATTGTGAATTGTGCTGCTATAAACATTCTAGTGCAGATGGCTTTCTTATAGAATGTCTTTTTTTCCTTTGGATAGATGCTCAGTAATGGGATTGCTAGATCACATGGTAGTTCTACTTTTAGTTCTTTAAGGTATCTCCATATTACTTTCCATAGAGGTTGTACTAGTTTGCAGTCCCACCAGCAATGTATGAGTGTTCTTATCTCTCTGCATCCACATCAACATTTGTTGTTTTGGGACTTTTTGATAAAAGCCATTCTCACTGGAGTTAAGTGATATCTCATTGAAGTTTTGATTTGCATTTCCCTGATGATTAGAGATGTTGAGCATTTTTTCATGTTTTTTGGCCATTAGTCTGTCTTCTTTTGAAAAGTTTCTGTTCATGTCCTTTGCCCATTTTTTAATGGGGTTGTTTGATTTTTCTAGCCGATTTTCCTGAGTTGTAGATAGATTCTTTATCAGATGTATAGCAGGCAAATATTTTCAGACGTATAGCATGCAAATATTTTCAGATGTATAGCATGCAAATGTATAGCATACAAATATTTGCAAATATAGCATGCTATATTTGCAAATATAGCATGCAAATGTATAGCATACAAATACACTTTATCAGATGTATAGCATGCAAATATTTTCTCCCATTCTGTAGGCTGTCTATTTGCTCTAGTGATGGTTTCTTTGGCTGTGCAGAATTTGATCAGGTCCCATTTATTTATTTTTGTTGATGCTCTGATTGTTTTGGGGGTCTTCTTCATAAATTCTTTGCCTAGGATGATGTGTATAAGAGTTTTTCCAATGTTTTCTTCCAGAATTCTTATGGTTTCATGCCTTAGGTTTAAATCTGTTAACCACCATGACTTGATTTTTGTGAGAGGTGAGAGGTGCAGATTCTGTTTCAGTCTTGTACATGTGGCTGTCCAATTTTCCCAGCACCATTTATTGAATAGGGATTCTTTTCCCCAGTGTATGTTCTTGTTTGCTTTGTCAAAAATCAGATGGCAGTATGAGGATGGTTTTATGACTGGGTTCTCAGTCCTGTTCCATTGATCTATGTCTCTATTCATGTGCCAATACCACACTGTTTTGATTGCTAGAGCCTTGTACTATAGCTTGAAGTCTGATAAATTGATACCTCCCAGTTTGTTCTTTTTGCTTAAGGTTACTTTGGCTATATGGGGTCTTCTCTGGTTCCATACAAAGTGTAAAATTATTTTTTCTAGATCTGTGAAAAATTATGTTGGCATTTTAACAGAGATTGCATTGAATCTGTAGATCACTTTGTGTAGTATAGACATTTAAACAACATTGATTCTGCCGATCCATGAGCATGGTATGGTTTTCCATCTGTACTACTCAGCCACAAAAAACAATGGTGAACGAGCACCTCTTGTATTATCCTGGATGGAGCTTGAGCCCATTCTACTAAGTGAAGTATCGCAAGAATGGAAAAACAAGCACCACATGTACTCACCATCAAATTGGTACTATGATCAACACTTATGTGCACATATAGAAGTAACATTCATTGGGTGTTAGGCAGGTGGGAGGGAGGAGGAGGGGATGGGTAAATGCATACCTAATGGGTGCAGTGTGTATTGTCTGGGATGGGCACACTTGCAGCTCTGACTTGGGCAGCGCAAATGTAGTATATGTAAACTAAACATTTGTAACCTCATAAAACTTTGAAATAAAAAAAATAAAGTCTAAAGTCCAAAGTCTTATTTAAATATCATCTAAATGAGATATGGGTGAGACTAGACTCAAGGTACAATTACCCCTGTGGCAAAATTCTCCAGCTGTGAACATACAGAACCAGAACCGTATCTGCTTCCAAAATACAATCATGGGAGATAGGCATAGAAAAGATATTCCCATTCCAAAAGGGAGAAGACAGAAGGAAGAAATGGTGATGGGTCCCAAACAAGTCCAAAACCTAGCAAGGCAAATTCTACTGGATCTCAAGGCTTGAGGATAATCCTCTCTGGCCCAGTATCCTGACTTCTAGGCCCATTGGGGTGGCAGCATCATCCCCACAGCTCTATGGGGTGTCCCTGCCCCTTTCACTCTGTGATGTCCCACTGTATAGCTCTAGGTAAGGATCCTGCCCCCATAGCTCTGCTGGGCCTGGGTCCACCAGGTGGTCCTGCCCTCAAGGATCTGGGTGGAGGCTCTCCAGCCTGTTGAAACTGAGGTGATGACCCTGACTGTCTTTGAATCTCTTTTGGGGTCATTTTTCCCTCTTCTTGAAGAATAGTGCACATTTGCAACTGAATAGCTCTATTGTCCTATCCTGTCAAATTCAAGAAGTTCAATAACCTTCCCTAATTTCATGCCATCTCTGTCTCTTTCAGTTAAAATTGGCAGTGTTTCTGTTCATACAATCCCATAAACTCTATCTGTTCGCCACACCCTTAGTGTTCTACCAGAACAAGCTTTCTCATTTTTTGCCATATGAATAGGCTGAGAATTTTCCAAATTTTCAAATTCTGGTTTCTTTTTGCTTAACAATTCTTTCCTCAATTTATCTCTTTCCTTTTGCATTTTGTTATAAGCAGTCAAGAGGAACCAAGTTGTTCCTTTAACACTTTGCTTAGAAATATCCTCAGCTAAATACCCAATTTTATTGCTTGCAAGTTCTATCTTCCATGAAACAGTAGAACACAGTTCAGTCAAATTCTCTGCCACTTTATAACAAGGGTTACCTTTCCTTCAGTTTCTAATAACATATTCCAAATGGCTAACTGAGACCTCACCAGAATCACCCTTAATGTTCATATGTATAGCATGCACCTCAAAACTCTTCCAGCCTCTACCCATAACCCAGTTCCAAAGCCATTCCCACCTGTTTAGGTGTTTGTTACAGTAGCACCCCACTCCTGGGACCAAAATCTGTCTTAGTCAGTTGGGGTTGCCATAATAAATTACCATAGACTAGATGGATTAAATAATAGAAATTTAGTTTTCTCACCATTCTGGAGAAGTCCATAACAGTAAGCATAGTTATTTTAAAGTCTATGTCTAATAATTCCAATATTTTAGATCCCTTTAATTCTGTTTCTGTCATATGTTGTTTCTGCTGCTGCTTGTTCAAGTTGTCATGTCTCCTCACGTACCTGAATATTCTTGATTGTGTTCTACAAATTTTCAATTGTATATGAAAATTTGCTTGTGAAAATAAAGTGAGGTCTAGAATGATGTTAACTTTCTCTAAGGAGCAATTAAGTTTTATTTCTGACAGGTTCTTTGAGGCAATAGGAATGAAAGACCACCTTAATTCAATTTCTGGGATTGAGATTTTTTTAGATCATTCAAATGATTAGAAGCGAAACTGCAGTACATGCCAGGGATAATTCACTTCCAGTTCACCCTTACTACTAGGGCACACCCTTTAGAGTCCCTACCCAAATGGAGGGGGTTTATCGCGGCCTCAAGCTTTTCTCCAATTTTTTGTCCCCCTAGTTTTGCAAAACTTTTAAAAGCATTGCTCAGCCTTCTGGCCACATTTTCTAGAATTGGCATATTCACCCAGGAGAAAAATGGCTCCAAATGCCAGACCCAATTCTCTGAATTTTTGTCTTCTCCTAGATTTTGGCCCAGAAATTCTTCATTATTTAATTAGCTCTTTATGCCTTCAAGCTGATTGAAAATACATACATTTTTAAGTCAGTGGTCCATGCCAGCTGCCCCTTTCCCTACACATTATTAAGTAATCTTACATTTGTCCTTCCTTCCTTTCTTCTGCAAGAAGGCAGAGGGAGGAAATATTTTGGGGGCAACTAAGCATCACTTTCCAACCATTTAATTTATTGGTTTATTACTTTTGCTAAGTGTCTGTAGTTAGCCTGGCAACTGGATTTTTTTCTTTTTTGCAACTAGATTTTATAATGATCATATATGCTTTACATAGGTTTCAATGAAATGTACTTTATTTTCACTCAGTATAAAATAGAAGATGATTTTTATAGTCCTCTAGCTTGATTTCACTGGTCACCATGGAGATAGCAGGCATCATAATCAGAAGTAAATGCAGATTTATTCAATTCAAATTGTGTAAATTATTAATCTTATTAAATTTGCATATCAGAAAAATGACTACCCCAACCCTAAGGCTTACTTTTATTATAATAATAAGGCAAAATACTTTGGTCTTTGAATTTATATTTTATAGATAATATATAACATTATATGTAAATACATGGCTTAAGGCTGGGCATGGAGGCTCATGCCTATAATCTTAACACTTTGGGAGGCCGAAGCAGCAGGATCACTTGAGGCCAGGAGTTCAAGACCAGCCTAAGCAACACAGTGAGACCCCATCTCTACAGGAAAAAAAAAAAATTAGCCAGGTGTGGTGGCCTCTGCCTGTATTCTCAGCTACTCAGGAGGCTAAGGCAGGAGGATCACTTGAGCCCAGAAGTTTGAGGTTGCAGTGAACTATGATGACACCACTGTTCTCTTGCCTGGGCAAAAGAGCAGGACACCATCTCAAAAAATAAAATAAAATAATATATATACATCCATATGTGGATTATATGTATTAGAAGTTATTATATTTCATCCTTAATTAAAGACAAAAGCTTTTCTGCTATAATGTACAGCCACAGCTTGATATTTTCTTTTTTTTTTTTTTGAGACAGAGTCTCACTCTGTTGCCCGGGCTAGAGTGAGTGCCGTGGCGTCAGCCTAGCTCACAGCAACCTCAAACTCCTGGGCTCAAGCGATCCTTCTGCCTCAGCCTCCCAAGTGGCTGGGACTATAGGCATGTGCCACCATGCCCGGCTAATTTTTTCTATATAT
>CAUYRT010106556.1:0-54535 GCA_963574885.1 Lepilemur ruficaudatus
TATAATTTACCTTCCATGCCATTACTCCATTTTAAGTGAACAATTAAATGCTTATTAGTAAATTTACCAAGTTGTACAGCTATTCACATAAATCAGTTTTAGACGATTTCCTTCCCCCTATTAAAACCCCTAATTCCTATCCCCAACTACATTTCAAGCATGCCCCTCCCCTCCACAATGCTCACCACATCCCTCAGATGTGGGTCTACCCCCTCAACTCCCAAAACCCTGGTGGACACCACCACCATTTGAGCACCGTAGTGTTTATCAGTCAGTACCAATTTGATGATGAGTACATGTGGAGCTCATTCTTCTGGTCTTGTGTCACCTCACTTCGAATAATGGGCTTGAGCTCAATCCAGGATAATATAAGCGGTGCTAGCTCACTGTTGTTTCTTAAAATTGAGCAGTATTCCATTGTAAACATGTACCAAATTTTAATAATCCACTCATGAATTGACGGGCACTTACATTGTTTCCACGACCTAGCAATAGTGAATTGTGCTGCCATAAACATTTGGGTGCAGATGTCTTTATTATAGAATGTCTACCCATAAGAAATACTGTAAATCTTGATAGGTAAAACCTCATAAGAAAAAACTGTCTGGGGTCCACAGTAGTCTTTAAGAAAGTAAAGGAGTCCTGAGATCCACATGCTTGAGAATTGCCCAATAAAATGTGCTTTCCCCTTCATGCTATATGCCTAACACAAGAAAATAGGAAAGTATATTCCAAATTGCCAGAGACCTGGAGTGACAGAAGCTCTACCATCTTGTGTTTGTACCATTTACAAATTGTGAATCCTGTTTACAACAACAAGGAACCAGATGTAAAATACACATAGAAGCATGCTAAATTTTGTGCATTAATTTAAAAATATCTGGAGAGAAGGAAAGACAAAGAGAGAAGATGTCAATAGGGAGTTTTAAGCAGGAAGTGGTACTTGAGTTAGAGTTCTAATGAGTGGTAGTATAGGGACAGAAAGATTGATTGATAGAGAAGGAGCATTCATAGAGAGATAAACAACATTGAAGACAGTCCTGCTAGATTTGTCATGATGGCCATCGTGGTCATGAGGAATTGAGTCCACATTAGCAGATGGGAAAAAGTATTTAGAAAGTAAATGAAATTATACTGTGATGCTTTTTTTTTTTTTTGAGACAAAGTCTCCCTCTGTTGCCCAGGCTAGAGTGCTGTGGCGTCAGCCTAGCTCACAGCGACCTCAAACTCTTGGGCTCAAGCAGGATTTTTAAAATGATGCAAAACAGTTCAGATTTTTTTTTTTTTTTTTTACAGAGTACAGGCTAAAGTGCAGTATCATCATCATAGCTCACTGCAGTCTCAAACTCCTGGACTCATACGATCCTCCTGCCTCCTGAGTACCTGGGACATAGGGATGAGCCCCCTTGCTCCCACGCTTGGCCTCCAACAGTTCAGATTTTATTTATTATATACAAGGGTTTTGGTTTTGAGAAGAACCATGATGTATGCAGCATTTGAAGAAGTTTATATTGGTATTGATAGTTAATTGAATACGACTGAGACTGAAATTGGCAAAGCCAGTTGAGGCATTTTTGAACTAATCCTAAGCATTAGCAGTGTAAATTTGTAATTTGAGGTAGAAGAGGGAGGATAGAAAAGAAGAGGAAAGAACAAAATAAGAGACAGCTGGAAGAAAAAATAAATTGGTTTTGTTGATTGGATATTGAGAATAAAACATTTGAGATATTTGTGTAGTATTAAATATCCTTTAGTATATATTTAATATATTCTTCTGTAGAGCCTTTCATGACTTTCTTTTCAGTTCTTCCTCTACTTAGAAAGCATTCTGTCTAGGAATAAATGTCCATATAGAGTATCACTCCTAACTTGAATCATAATTTCTTTCCATACATGTATATTTAGATGAGTAGATTTCAAAAGCCATTAGGATAAGTTCCATGTACCCCTGTAGCACAACATGATGCTTGGCACATACCCAGTGCTTAATAAATATTTGTTGAGCACATGATTGTATTGTATAATTGATCTTTCAATTCAAGAATGATTTATTAATTCATCTAAGAAACACACAAATGAGTGTCATTGGATAAATTTTAAAAAAGAATATTTGCCAAACTTTTCAGTTTTAATTTAAACTTAGAAAATTTTAAAGGCAGAGTTGGAGAATACATAACATACTACACACAGTATAACATTCTTCTTTTTCTATGTTGCATAATTGAGTGGCATATGTTTCTACAAATATTGTAATGTAAGTCCATTTGAGAAACTCTATCAGATTTAGTGACAATTGATAAAACAGCATGAATTCCTTTGTACAACTTGCAGTTATATATACATAGTTTTAGTATATTAGGAAAGATGGAAGTCTACACATACATAGCATCAGGAATTTGCCAGATATTTGTTAAGTGCTTTCCACGTATTAATTAATTTAGTCCTCAAAATAACACTACGAGGGAGGTTTTATTATCTCTGCTTTACACAGCAAGCAACTGAAACACAGGATCATTAAGTAACTTGTTCAATGTCACATAAGAGTACCACATGTGTACGTGGCAGAGGCAGCTTTTGTCTCAGACATACCATGCTTCTGTGTTTGAAACTGAGCTTTTCTTATTAGAACATTATAGAGTTGCAAAAATCTTATAAAAATACTTTAACTGCTATATGATAGCATTTTATGTATATAAAGGGTGATTTTTTTACTTTTAAGAAAGTATATTGGCTTTTGCCAAATGGAGTGTACAGGAAGAATTACCAATTCCTTAGAAAATTCTATATATTTATAGATTCAAACTAGTCAAATGTTTCCTATCTTTAAATAATATTTTAAAGATAAGAAATTGAAATAAGGAAATAAGGATTCAAAGCTCTCCTGTAGAGATTTAGAAACTGAAGTTCCTGAACCCAAGTGCAAAATTAGCTATGTAGATGACCCCAAGCCCATGTGAATCTTGGGAATAGCAAAAGCCTCTTATTAAAAGAATAAGTAGCACATTATAAACTAAGAATTTTTCAAAAAAATGTTCGTGTAAGAGCTACCAAAATCATGAACACATCATCATTATTATCATTATCATCATCATTTTCATCAGTTGCTATTTTTTAAATATACAAGGTTCACGATATGGAATTAAATGCTGCAAACCCACAAAAATATAAAAAAATTGCAAAAGAGCTCAAAAAATAAAAATTGCTGTGTGTCACTAAAGAAATTAAAATAGCAGCTTATTTGTTGATCAAAGCTTAACACTTTCCAACAACTAAAAGTATGACATTTAATATTTTGCAAGTGGTTTCACAAGAAGGGAATTATATTTGAAAGAGTTAACATAGAGTTAAAATTATCTGCAATCAGACCCTGCTGAATGTTGGAGAATCTGACTCAATATTTGCAACCAATTAAATTTTCCTATATATAGAGTTGACATTCTTGCTTAAAAAAATCAAAGTGCCTTTTTTCTTTATTGTTTTGCTGTGGGTAGATTTATGATTTTTAGATGGAAACTGTTTTTTTCCACAAGAGGATTGATACTTGAAATAAAGGCTTGAATTCAAAATGACAGCCTTTATATACATAATATACAATCAAATTCAGTGACATGGTTGTTTATTTGAAAATAGAATGAAAATGTGCTTTTTAAAAAAGCAGAAGTATTCAGTTTTCATTTTACAAAATAAAATTAAAACTAACAAAAGAAATCAAAACACAGTTGTTCTAATCTTTAGTTGGTGTGTAGAGAAATAGGTTGGAACTAAAATAATCACTCTGAATTTTTTATCTTTAAGAGTGTGTAGAAAATAATGGGTCAGCTGCCAAAAATCTTTAGAAAAATACGATGCACAGGTATATTTTTAAAGATACAATGAATATGCTTGAAAATTTGGAAGAAATTTAATTAAGTGTTCTTGAAGTTGAACTAAGTTTCAGTGGCCTAGAGGAGGTTACTATTAAAGTGATTTTGGTCTAAACCAATGTTTTTTATATATGGAGAATAATAACTTCATATACCTGTTAAACATAGTACAGTTTTATATGTGTCTGTATGTGTGTCTTGATTATAAATAGACTTGATTTTACACTATTCATTTCATTTTAGTATTCATTTGATTTCTCCTTTTCTTGGAGGAGCTCAAAAAGTCACATAAGTGTTTGAAAAAAAATTAGATATCTAATGAGATGTTGTCCCTTTCTAAGAAATAGAGATAAAATATATTCTTTTTAAACAAGTGAATAAATAGATGGTTTATATCTCAAAACCACTTTGAGGATTCCTCAAATGATTTTTGCTGATGAATGTCAGAATCACCTGGTTCAGGTATCTGGGATTTAACCAAAATCCACAGGTTATGCTGAGGCACACAAAAATTTCATTGCTTTATTGCCTTTAAAATCATCTTGATTTACAAAAATTCCATGACACATTTTATGTACTTTCTCAGATTCCCTTGGCACTGCCTCAAGAACTTCCAGACATTGGCATTGCTAGGCAAGCAACTCTACTCCAGCTTGTAGGGCTCCACCTCCTATGCTAGCCAGTTCAGTGCGGGAGCTTTGTATCCTTCCCCAAGACTTGAATGAAATGTCACACCTAGGGATGTGTAATCTGGTCTTCTGAGAGGCCACCTACCATTGCCAGTGAAGCAACCAGAAGTGCAGTGGAGTTAACCTACTATCAGGAGAAATTTGACTACTGCAAACAGACCACAGGAGAGAACTGGGTAGACCTATCCCTCTTTTTTGTCCTTCCCACAGACAGCCTTGAGGGCATGGTTGTCTTTTCTAGAATTTTATATAAATAGAAGCACACAATACGTACTCTTTTTTATCTGGCTTCTTTTACTCAGTATAATTATTTGGCGATTCAAATTACTGTGTGTATTAATAGACCATTACTTTATATTGCTGAGTTTTAGCGTAACTGGAGATGTACCACTTGGCTGAGTGGACAAACGTGCTATTGACTTACTGGCAAGGCTCATCAAGAAGCTAGGATAATTCTCATTCTTTCCTGTTGCACTAATTTTTTATTCACTTATTTTATCCTGCATTTTTTAAAGAACTCAGGCTGACATTCTATGTGTACACATTTTAGAAGAAACGTATCTATTCTATTAAGTTTAATACACTTGTATTCCGAAAGCACCTTTAACTCAAGTCTACCACAATGAAATGAGTCACAGAAAAAGAACCAATGTAGTCTTGTTATAAGATCTGTTATAGTAAAGCAAAAAACAAGAGTTGCATACAGAACACATATTAGCTATCTTTTGAGTAGTTTTGATCAATATTTTCTAAATGTCCCAGTTTATAATCTAGTTTATGGGAATAAAAAAGATCCTTTAGCTCTTTCTCTCATCCCACTTGCCCACAAGTCCCAACCAGTCCCTCAAAGAAACCACCACTCAGGGGTAATTATATGTTTTCTTGGGGGGATGGAGGCTGTCAAATTGGTTTACCTGCTTTGTAAAATACAAGAGTCAATGATATATGGAAGAAGCCATAAGGATGATGATTTCCATATCAATATTGATAATATTGTTATTTTCTTATTAATTTCACCAACAGTGTGGAAAATAGAGTACAAAGATTGTCCAGCGTTTAAAATTTGATTAGTATATTTCTAGCATGAGTCCCTTAAAATACATACATTTCTTCTCTTAGTTTACATTTTTTGAGTAAAACCTCCACTCAAAAAAATTATCCTAGAAATATGAACCATGTTTATCATGAACTAGACGATCTACATTGTCAGTTGTTATATCTATATGAATTCTCTGGATTAAGTATAGGCAAATATTTTACATCAGGTTTTATATTTTTATAAATCTTACACTTAACATAAAGTGCTGGTGAGATTATGGAGCAATGAGAACTCTCATATGCTCATGTTTGTAATATAAAATAGTAAAACCACTTTGGAAATAGTTTGTTAGTTTATTTAAAAAGTTAAACGTATACCTACCATATGAATCAGCATTTATGCACATATGTTTTAGCAGGTTCATTTGCAGAATCTGAACACTGAAAACAACCCAAGTGTCCACCAACTGTTGAATGGATAAAAATTACAGTATATCTGTACAGTATAATCCTACTCAGCTATAAAAAGTAATATATTAATACACACAATAATTTGAATCTCCAAGTAACTATAGTGAAAGAAGCTCAATAAAAAAGACTACATACTGTATGATTTCATTGATGTAATATTCTAGAAAATGCAAACTGATGTACAGTGACAAAAAGTGAACAGAGGCTCTGTGTGTAGACTGGCAGGGAAATGGCAGGTTAGGAGGAAGAGATTATAAAGCAGCCTGTGACAGTTAATTTTGTATCAACTTGATTGGGTTAAGGGATGTCCAAACGCCTGTGAAACATTATTTCTGGGGGTGCCTGTAAGGGTGTTTCTGGAAGAGATCAGCATTTTAATCAGTAGGATGAGTAAAGAAGATCAGTAGTCGCCAACATGGAAGGCATCATCCAATCCTTTCAGGGCATAAATAAAACAAAGGCAAAGGAAGGATGAATTTGCTTTCTTCTTGCTCTGGACATTGGAGCTCCAGGTTCGTAGGCCTGTGAACTTGTACTAGGACTTACTCCATTCGCTCCCCTAGTCCTCAGCCTTCATGTTTGGACTGGAACTGTATGTACCAGCTTTCCTGGGCCTCCAGCTTGCACACAGAAGATCATGGGACTTCTCAGCTTCCATAATCATGTGAGCCAAACCCTAATAATAATTCTCTTTCTCCGTATCTATGTGCATCTTATTAATTTTGTTTCTCTGGAGAAGCCTGACTAATACAGGGCATAAGGAAATTTTTGAAGGTAACTGTTATGTTCAATTACCTTGAGTGTGGTGCTGACTTTACGGTTATATACTGACAAAATTTGTCAAATTGTATACTTTATATACATGGCTTAGTATTTCTAATAATACCTCCATAAAGCTGTAAAATATTACAAATGGATCCAATATTGCTATTTCTAATTATGTTCTGTATTAGTATCTATTGCTGTGTAACAAATGACCAGAAACTTAATGGTTTTAAATGATAGCATTCATTATCTCACAGTTGCTTGGATCCTTGGAGCAGTAGTTTAGGCAAGGCTTAGCTGAGTTCTGTTAATATTATTCAGAATCTCTGACAAGCAAAGTCAAGTGGCAGTAGTCATCTCAAGGCTGAACGAGGGAAGGATCCATTTCCAAGCTCATTAACATGGTGGATGGTAGGGTGCAGTACCTCTTGAAGTGGTGGACTGAGGAATTCACGTCTTTGCTGCCTGTTGGTGATACGGCACGTAGTTCCTTGCCATGCCACTTGGGTCTCACCATAGGGTAGATCAAAGCATGGCAGTTTGCTTTATCAGAGCAAGCAAGTTAAAAACTGAGCAAGTGAGAGAAAATGAGAGAAAGAGAGAGAGAGAACAAAACAGAAGTCACAGTCTTTCTAGTTTAATTTTGAAATTGACATACCATCTCTTTTGTCGTATTTCGTTCATTAGAAGCAAGCCAAAGAGAGAGGATTGCACATTAGTGTAAATTTCAGGAGGCAGGGCTCATTGGGAACCATTTCAGAAGCTGCCTAACATGATCTCGGAGAATTTATTAAAGGCTATAGGAACAAAATATATATTAATTTACTATATACTCAGTGTCTCACAATATACATCATTTACACAAATAATAATCATTATGGACTGTCATATGAACTTTTACTTAAATACTAGTAAATATTTTGTTCTAACAGTATCATTTTAAATCAATTTTATTTGCATATTGTCTCATAGATGCCATGCTTGGTAACATTCATTTGGACTCAACTTCAATCTAGTGGTCAGTCACCCCACTATCTCTGTTGAAAGTATGTTGTATGTTGTGATAAAATATAAAAATTTAAAATGTGTGCTCTATCCTTAAGGAAATAGCAGCCTTTCTGAAAATACAAATATAGTGTGAATAAAGTATAAATAAACACTATATATGTAAGTGATAAAGTGAATAATATGGGCTATAAAAATAATACAGAGATTATTTGACAGAGGAAAAAAATAACGAAGTTGAAATGGTTAGGAAAAGTTTTATTTAGGAGTTGAAGCTTGAGCCGGGTCTTGAAAAATGTTGAGTGCATTTGTCATTCTTTTGCCTACAAATATACAGCTGTTCTTAATTTGTGGGGAATTCTCAATTGTGTATTTTGTGGCAAGAAGAAATGTCTTACTTCCCAAAGTGCAGATCATCAACATGCCAACTGGCATGGAATGCACTGATGAATGACTTTGTCTATCAGATGTTCCTTACATAGAATTTTTCATATGAAGCAAATTAGACAAAGATGAATTTGTGGTAGTGTGTGTGTGTGGTGATGTATTCTTTGCTGCTTGACCCTCCAAAATCGCTTTGATTTTTCTTGGCTTTCTAGGTCTAGTTTTCCAGTAACTCTGTTGGCTACTAGTAAATTCCTCTTCTGCTTATGACAGCATCTGTTTATCTTGCTTGCTTTCAACAACTTGGTTGACACAGCCAAATGTCATGCAGGTGAATAACCATGATAAGTCTGTTTCAGGATAGGGAGACGGTATGAACAAAGGGCTATGGCCCTACAATATATTTCTGGCATTTTAAAACTATTTGGTATTTTTCCCTGTAATTAGTAACATGGACAGATGTGTATGTCTGATCTTGTAAGCACATCTGTGACAAGAACCATGAAGTAAATAGAGAAGGCTAATTAGACAACACCTGTCTCTGATAAAGATGAATGTGCATATTTTCAGTCTTAAAATGTAAAAATCTTTCTATCACTTCATGGAACTAAGGGCTGGAAGAAAGTTGTACAATCAGTGCTTTCCATGATAACAGAAGAATTTCCACCTGTTCCACAGTCTATCCTCCAGGAAATAGCTTTTCTTCTGGAAAATAGGGCTTAAGATAGAGAAAAGATTAGCAATAGTAATAAGTTTTCCATGATTTTGTAGTGTAGGGTAAAGGAGAGAAAGCATATGCAATTGGAAATTGAATTTAAGACTCTGAAACCGTTTCTCATTGTCCTATTTACTTGTTGTATGAGAGAAATTAGCCTGCACAATATTTGGAGAATCCTCTAACTTTCCAAAAGTTGTTCTGTGTCTGGGTGGGTACTAACACTTTGGAGATAGACTGATTTCTAAACTCTACTCAATGCCAGATATTTTACTCTGGTAATATTTGTTGCTGCAATAAAGCAGCAAGAATACAGATCTTAAATATAAAAAAAATATTTTTCAGTTATCCTTTTAAAATAATATTTTATTACTATAACCTGGAGCTAGATGGCTTTAGGAGGGACTGCAAAACCAATAAACCATTCAGCATGACATAATACAAAAGTCAAAGTAATGCTATTTTAATAAACATTTAAATCCATCTAAAGCCATCCTGATTTTTAGTTGCTTTCACCTCTTTACTAGAATGTGCTAAACTAAAAGAGACATTGCTATAGCATAACCCTAGTGTTTATTCATATTATTGAACAGTAAGCTTCTGAAATTTGTGGAATCCATTTCCAAAGTGAAGGCTGAAATTTTAATGTGAATCCTTTAGCATTCTGTTTCTGCTAAACCCATAAGTACTAGAAGTGTAGAGTTAACAGTGCATTTCATTCTGACTTCATCATTTACTAGTAAATCTAAATTGCATTTGAGAAGAGTATATAATAAATGCATTCAGACACTGCAGCTGTTTTTTGTCTGTTTTCCAAACACATAATGTGCTAATTTGGAAAAAAATCAACAACAGCTGCAAATACATGTCAACAGCAAGGTCTTGAAGGGAAGGCCTTAATAGGTTTTGTTAATCAGTGGTGAACCAGGTGTGAATAAATAATTAACACACTTGATAACAGAGCCTTGTTGGCACTACTGCTGTAGCTAAAGTTCTGATAGCCTTTCCTTTACGTTGAAGATTTACTTGCAATACGTAAAAAGAAAAATACTTAATCACTACTCAATTCAATAGAGCTAAAATGAGATTTAAAAAGAAAAAGAATATTGAGTATAGATATCAGAAAAGAAATCTCACATAATTGAGAATGCACTTTAATCTTATAAATGAAAATAGATATCTAATAATCTATTTGATTGGCATATCATTTTTTAAAACAACTGGTGCTTGTTGGTCTAGAAATGATTAAGCAAAATTGATCTCATATAGAACATGCCAGTATACTTATTAACATTTTGATGGCTACGTTTTCCTTTCAAAGATGGAAAATGCTATAATACAAAGGATACATGATCTTAACAGCAAGTGAGCATTAAATGCACACCAGAACTTGTAGTTATCACCCTTAAATCCTGTACTGTAAAAGTCAATAAACCTACAAGTATTTTAAGCAGTTACCGTGTAAGGAAGTAGAAAAGAAGTCTAGGGAACATTAACTATTTTTATTGAATATAAAATATAATTGATGCAATCTTAACATTTGTGAATATTAACAAACAAGGCAGAAGAGTCATCATTTTATAGAACAATGTACCAAGTGCTGGGTTTAGAATATGTCGTTGGTTTTCAAAGAGCGGTTCCAGAGCCAGCAGCGTTGGCTTCCCCTGGGCACTTCTTAAAAAAGCAAATTGTTAGGCCGTACCTCAAACCTACTCTGAACTCTGAGGGTGGGACTTAGACATCGGTGGTTTAAAAAGCCTCTCCAGGGGATTTTGATGCTTCCTAAAATTTAAGAATTATTTGTATATGTTAGTCACAAATTTGTAAAGCACGATAGTGTTAATTGCCCAGTGCATGGTTTGATGACTTAAGCCCACATCTGGGGACAAAAGCTGTTTTGTATCTCACACACTCTATCAAAAAAACAACCAGTTGTTGGTGTCCCTTTACTGTTAGGCTTTCTGAGAGGTACCCAACAACAGGAAAGTCACTTGCCACCAGTTTTTTTCTATTGATATAGAAAGTGGACAGTGTGGGAGAAAGGTCGCCTGTTGTAAAAGAGCAGTGTTCCCAAGGGGTGACTATTCCCTCCCTTCTCCAACTCATGAGAGTTGAGATTAGGGGTGTTTTGCTCCCTACATTTGAGGGTGGGAACTTAAAGTGGTTGCCTAGTAAAAGTACCATTGCCAAAATGCTCACTCCTCCTCCAATAATAGAGGAATTGATACTGACCTGTTAGCTGAAAATTGTAATTACCAGATTGCCTAAAGATGTTGACAATAGCTGCATTACCAAGCTTAGAAGCAAGGTTAAAGAAGATGACCTGATTTGAAGCTGTTGGCATATTAGTAATAATTTACATTAGGTTGAAACAAATCACTTTTCTATATCAAAGAATGGGGGTTGCTAGGATATGAAGACCTAGAGTCTAGATAATTACTCCTTTGCCACTATTCTCTCACTGACTGTGTAACCTTGAGAAAATCCCATTCCCCTCATTTGTAAAATGAGGATAACAACAGTATATAACATAGGGTTGTTGTACATATTAAGGCAATGTATGTTACTTAAGAGCATTACTTATCATTTTTTCCCTTAGGAATTTTGTATTTTCCTCTGGATATAGGTGGCCTTGTATACCAAGTTAAGTAAAACAGGCTATTGCAACTTGCTGCCAATATACAGATACACTTGTTTCAACAGGCAGCATGTGTTCCGAAAGGTGACAGGGATGTTTACATTAATTTTAGCCAGTCCAGAGATACTGTCTCTTTCTGATTTTGTTAGTGGAGTATGAATGCTTTGTTGATTTTCCCATCAAAATGAGGCAGACTTCAAGTTTCCATTTATTTTTAAAGGCCTGTGTATGCATTTTGTTTTCTTTTACCCACCACAAAATTTAGTTTCTCAAAAAGCACACATGTGTATAATATTGAGCTAGAACCATCTATCACGTAAGTGATACTTAGCAGACAAACAAAACACATTAACATTTAAACAAAAATGAGTTTTTGCCCCATCATGCTACCTACTTCTGATATAAGAGAAGCGAGAAAGAGGCACTGAACAAAAATGCCTATCAGGAAACATGATTGAACCTGCAGTAAAGCCGGATTCCTGTGATGGGGAAATGTTTTATAATGAGGTATGACTGAATTAAACACCTGGTGGTTGCAATATCAAATTAAATCACCCCCTTTGAACTCAGTTTCACTTATGAAGTAACTGTATGTGTTTTTGCTTTTTTGTTTTTTGTAAATGCACTGTGAAAATAAACTCATCAACCAGAATGGTGCTAAAGTGGCACTGAGGTACAGGGAAGCTGATTTCAAATAGGCCATATTGTCATTTCTTCCAATTACTATAGTAAGGCCACATTTCGTCTTCATATTCATCTCCATAAATATGTGATAAACTCTTTTATAATGTCTGTCAACTCACATATTTCTAAGTTGTGAGTTTATATATGTTATTCCTTTTCCTATTCAGCCTCTTTTAATGGGTGGGTGATTGAAATGACACTAGCCATTATAACAAAGCGAGACTGCTTTGAACAATTATAACTAACATTTATTAAATACTTTCTTTGAAACAGATATCATCCTAGGATCTTTATATACATTAACTCAGGTCATAAGGAAGACCCTTTATGATCGTTACCTCTCCAAGGTCCATAAGGACCTCCACTCCCTAAATTGACACTTGACACCTCAGCATGATCTAAGATTATCTGGCTGCTATGGAATGACTCAGCATTCCCTGACATGAGTAGGCTCTTTTCCATCTCAGAGTCCTTGGCTTGTGGTTTGCCCTTTGTCTAGAACTCTCTTTCTTTATCTTCCCAAGTCAATTCCAATCCTCCTTTGGGACTGGTTTTAGGTATTACTCTCTTTAGGAGGATTTCACTAACTATATTTCCATTTTGTGCTATAGTAACAATACATGAGGTTGGATAATTTCTAAAGAAAAGAGATTTATTTGGCTTATGATTCTGTGACTAGAAAGTTCAAGATTGTGCAACAGCATCTGGTGAGAGCCTCCCTCACGCTGCTTCCACTCATGATGAAAAGCAGAATACCTTCTGGTGGGCTCATGCAAGAGAGGTGGTGAGAGAGGAAGCAAGAGAGAAACTGAGGAAGCCAGACTCTTTGTAACAATCCACTCTTGTGAGAAATAATCCAGTCCTTCAAGAGTAAGAACTCACTAACCCCTGTGGGAGACCATTAATCTGTTCAGGAGGGATCTACTTCCATGACCCAAACACCTCCCACTAGGTCCCACTTGCCAACACTGCCACATTGGGAATCAAATTTCAAGATGAACTTTGGTGGGGACAGACCACATCCAAACCATAATATTCATGAACATAGTGGCCATGGTGGTAGGGATGGAGCTTATGCATAGGCTAAGCACATGGACTTCCACTCTCAAGGTTGACCTGACTATGGCCACTGCTGAGTGACCAATCTGCCAGCAGCAGAGACCAACACTTAGCCCCCACTATGACACTATTCTCTGGGGTCATCAGTCAGATACCTGGTGGCAGGTTTATTACATGGGACTGCTTGCATCGTGGAAGGGGCAACATTTTGTCCTTAGTGGAATAGATAATCTGGATATGCATTTGCCTTTCCTTTTGGCAGCAATGTTTCTGCCAAAACTGATATCCATGGACTTATAGAATGCCTTACCCACCTTAACAGTACTCCATGCAACATTGTTTCTGACCAAGAAACTCACTTCACAGCTCAAAAAATGCAGCAGTGTGCTGATGCTCATGGAATGCACTGGTCTTATCACGTTACCCATCATACTGCAGCAACTGGCCTAACAGAATGGTGAAATGGCCTTTTGAAGTCAGTTACAGTGCCAGCTAGGTGATAATACTTTTCAGGGCTGGGGTAAGTTTCTCCAGAAGACTGTCTATGCTCTGAATCATTATCCAATATGTGGTACTTTTTCTCCCATAGCCAGGAATGGGCTGAGGAATTAAGGAGTGGAGATGGAAGTGGCACCACTGACCATTACCCATAGTGACTCACTAACAAAACATTTGCTTTCTGTTCCCATGAAGCTATGTTCTGTTGGCCTAGAGGTCTTAGTTTCAGAGGAGCAATGCTTCCACCAGGAGATACAACCATAATTCCACTGAACTTGCAGTTAAGACTGACCACTTTGGGATCCTCATGCCCTTGAATCAACAGGCTAAGAAATGAGTTACACTGGTGGCTGGGGTGATTGATCCAGACTACAAGGGGAAATTGGACTATGATTCCACAGTGGAGATAAGGAAGAATATGTCTCAGATACAGGAGATCCTTTAGGGTATCTCTTACTATTACTATACGTTATAGTTAAGGTCAATGGGAGATTATGATAAACCAATCCAATCAGGACTACAAATGGCCCAGAGTCTTCAGAAATAAAAGTTGAGTCACTCTACCAGGTAAAGAATCATAACCAGCTGAGGTGCTTGTGAAGGCAAAAGAAGTACAGAATGGGTAGTATAAGGTAGTTGTAAATACTAGCTACAACCACGTAACAGAAATAAGGACAGTAATTGTATGAGTATTTCCTCCTTATTTGTCTAAGAATATGTTTGTGTATATATATACATATATTAAGCAAATATTTTATTTTTTTCTCTTATTCATTTATAATGTAACATGATTTATTGACTTTATATTAGTATTTAAGTATTGTTTTTGTTAATTTTATTTTTTTAAATTTCAAAATATGGGTTACACATGTTTTTGGTTACATGTATCAATTTTGTTATGCTTGAGTCAGGGTTATAAGTGTGCCTATCACATGGATAGTGTTCATTGTACCTGTTAGGTAGGTTTTCACCTATCCCCCCCCCTCCCCTGCCCCATGTTTGATTTTCACTGAGTTTTACTTCCCTCTGTGCGCATCTGTGCTCACTGGTTAGTTCCAATTTAATAGCAGGTGTTTGTTTTTCTGTTCTTTAGATAGTTCGCTCAGGATAATGATCTCCAGCTCCATCCAAATTGTTGCAAAAGGCACTAAGTCATCCCTCTTCATGGCTGAGTAGTATTCCACAGTATACATATACTGCATTTTGTTAATCCACTCATGCATCAATGGGCACTTGGGTTGATTCCGTATCTTTGCAATTGTGAATTGTGCTGCAATAAATATTCGTATGTAGGTGTCTTTTTGATAAAATGATTTATTTTCTTTTGGATAAATCCCCAGTAGTGGCATTGCTGTGTCAAAGGGTAGGTCTACTTTTAATTCTTTGAGAAATCTCCATACTGTTTTCCATAGAGGTTGTACTAATTTGCAATCTCATCAACAGTGTATAAGTGTTCCTTTCTGTCTGCATCCATGCCAGCATCTATTGCTTTGGACTTTTTCATAAAAGCTATTCTAACTGGGGTAAGGTGATACCTCATTGTGGTTTTAATTTGCATTTCTCTGATGATCAGTGACGTTGAGCATTTTTTCATATGCTTATTGGCCATTTGTCTATCTTCTTTTGAAAAGTTTCTGCTCATGTCTTTGGCCCACTGTCTCATGGGGTTGCTTGTTTTTTCTTTGCTGATTTGCTTGAGTTCTTTGTGGATTCTGGTTATTAGCCCTTTATCAGCTATATAGCTTGCAAATATTTTCCCACA
This sequence comes from Lepilemur ruficaudatus, assembly GCA_963574885.1. Lineage (NCBI taxonomy): Eukaryota > Metazoa > Chordata > Mammalia > Primates > Lepilemuridae > Lepilemur > Lepilemur ruficaudatus. Next base: position 15,572 of record CAUYRT010106556.1, read on the forward strand.
TTCTGTAGGTAAGTATTGTTAACTTTATATCATAGTATTGAAATCATAGGATAATTGAAGAAGAATAAACATCACTTGAGAGCATTACATCTGCTTCTGGAGCTAGTATTAGAGTGTTTTCACTTGTACTCAGGGTAGTTGTATCATGTTAAGTGGAATTATGACCTTGTTGTTGTCTTTATTTGGAGATTAAGTATGGTTTAAGGAGATGTGTATGGGTGCCAAATTGATAAAGGGTGGGTGGACTTGTGAGGGTTAATATTAGATGTCAACTTGACTGGATTGAGGGACACCTAGATAACCGGTGAACATTATTTCTGTGTGTGTGTGTGTGTGTGGGTGTTTCTAGAGGAGATTGATATGTGAACCAGTGGGCTGAGAGAGGAAGACCTGCCCTCAATGCAGGTGGGCACAATCTATTTGGCTGGGGGCCCAGCTAGAATAAACAAGTAGAAGAAGGTGGATTCTCTCTCTGTTTCCTTTTTCCCTTCCAGAGCAGAACACTTTTTCTTATCCTGCTTTTGGACATCAAATTCTAGGTTCTTTGCCTTTTGGACTCTGGGACTTGCACCAGAAGCCTCCGAGTGGCTCTCGGGCCTGACGAGGGGCTGCACTGTCTGCTTCTTTGGTTCTGAGGCTTCAGACCTTGACTGACCCACATTATTTGTTTTGAGCCATGCTACTGGCTCTCTAGTTTGCAGTCAGCCTATTGTAGGACTTTGCCTCTGTGATGGTTTCCTGTTAATAAATTCCCTTTTGCATATCCTACTGGTTCTATCTCTCTGGAGCACCCTGATTAATACACTAACTAAGACTAGCTGGAGGCCTCTGTTGTCTGAATGCATATGTTTCCTCAAAATTCATATGTTGAAATCTTCATACCCAAGGTGATGGTATGAGGAGATGGGGCTTTTGGGAGGTGGTTAGGTCATAGAAGCAGAGCCCCCAGGAATGAGACTAGTGCCCTTATCAAAGAGGCCCAAGAGAGATCCCTCTTTCTTTCCACCATGTAAGGATATAGCACAAGGCCCCTACTATGAAACAGAGAGTGAGCCTTTACCAGACATTGAATCTGCCAGTGCCTTGACCTTGGAATTTTCAGCATCCAGAGCTACGCAAACAAAAAAATCTATTGGTTATAAGCCACTCAGTTTATGGTATTTTGTTATAGTAGACCAAATGGACTAAGGCAAGACTCCTTCTCTGTGCCCAGAGTAGTGAATACTTCATACCTTTGTACTCATTACCAGGTTGGGACCTCTTGGGTATATGTTACACTCCTTGAGAATAGCAACTACATCTTGTTTATCACATGTAGCAAAGTGCCAGGGCACAGGATATAGCCAATAAATATTTGTTGAAACAATGAATGAACTAATTTTTATATTTTTGTGATCATATTTGTACCATTTTCTAAATATTTTCTGGGTTATGAAACAACACATATGGGAAAGGGGGTGGACTTAGCAGGGCAAGAATATTCAGACATTTACTAATGAAAAATTTGCTTTCTTTGAAAATCTTGCATAAGTTGAACAAAGGATATGGAAATAGATCCCAGAGCATTAGACAGTTAATTCTGAGGATATTGTCTTTAAAACGTCCTTAGTCAGGGTTTCACTTTACCCTTTAGTCACTAAGGGATTTTCAAGTCTATTTAAAAAGCATTGCCAAAAATGTAGTATATGAGTGATATAAAGCTAATGGCAAGGAAATTGGATGAATAAAAAGACAGAAACAAAGAACAACTCAAAAATAAAATAAAAATTCAAAATGAGACAGACTGCTGCATTTCAACATGACATTTGTATCTGTTTCTTAAGAGTGAAGTAATATTAAAACTACCTTTAACTAAAGTTTCTTGTTTTAAGTGGTTTTTAATGATTAATCATACCTCTAGTTTGAGCGCTTTGAAGGCTGATACTTAAATAGGAATCAAGTAGTGATTAAATAGCTGACAAATTCTGTGAATATTCAATCTATGCCTTTCAGAAATCAGATACAGAAGTAAAAACCATATATATTTTTAAATAAGTATTGAAAACAAATCAAAATGATGTGTGCTGTAAATGGCATGCATTATTTATAGAATCGATTACAATCAGAAGTGTTACATATGCACATATATCAATTATGTTAAATGGAATTCAGATATTTAATGACTAAAGACTTTTGTAGCAACCTCAGAACTAATTATAAAATGAATAAGCTATTATACATCTTTCTAGATGTTTCTGAAATATCTTTGAATATTTAGCATTGTTTTGAGTAAGATGTATATTAGTTTTATACATTTGACAGCAAATTAAATTTATTAATTAAATAGATTTACATTCTTTTTTTTCACTAAATTATACCTAGAATGATCAAATTCCAGAATAATTATCTGAAGGAATTTTCTCAAGATGATTGAAACATTTTGAGACTCTGGTTCTGTTGAAATACTAATGCCTTGAAAATTTTAGTAGCTTTTCGTATTCTACATGTATGTTTTGTTCATATTTCAGATGATACAAACTTGGACTATAATAAATAATGACCAGAACAAAGCCAGGTATTTTTTCCAAGTACCAGGATAAAAAATAGAAACAATATCCTTATTTTTAAATATGAAATTACTGCTTCTGTTTACCTTTTAAATATAAAGTGGTGGCTTTTTAAAAAAAAAATTGGAATTGAATAGAAAATGTCTTTATCATTTCCCCTTCTTTGTATTCCAGTGATCAGCATTAGGAGGTCATGTTATGTGATAGTTAAAAATCAGGCTTTTTAAGTGGTGTCTGACATGTTGTATGTGCTCAAGAAATATTTGTTGTTGAATGGATTCAAATTCTCTCCCTCCCATTTATTATCTGTGTATACTTTGGCAGGTACTTAGTTTCTGTAAGATCCAGCTTTTTTTCTGGAAAATGGGAATAATAGTTGTGAAGATTAAATGATTGCTATATTTGGAAAGTGCTTAGACGTTTTTTATATGTCCTCTGTTAGCAGTTCTCTGTGGTCCTAGGCCCTCCTCTAATCATGTACCCTGAACACAGGGAGTTTCTGTATAGAGAAGAATTCTGTCTCCTCTGTACTTGCTAGTGGAAAGAATTTTGGAAACTACTGTCTACAAACCATTCTCATGTAAATGTGCCTTTCTTCAAAGGTTTAATTACTCCTGGCATTCCATGAAATCAGACATATTCTTATTGTGAATTTCCTCTCCAAGGCTTACCGTGAGCTGGTTGGTCTGTTTGAAGATAACAATTATGTGCAATTCATGCCAAAAATGTAACAATCATATTGAAAGATATCTAGCTGCCCTGCCATGTGTGTGGCCTAATCTATATAATGCTGCATCACATTTTATTGTTCCTGCCGATATTTTTTCACTCAATTGTTGAATAACAGATATTTCCCTTCATGGAAATCTGAGGTTGCCATAGCAAATGGTAAACTAGAGTCAGATTCAGGTAGTTTTGGTAGTTGTCTTTTTTCCAATATCATTTATATGTAATTTGTCATGTTATTGTGAGGTACAAAATATTAATGTAGTTGAAAATATTTCAATATGTAAATTTCAGTAGTTCAATTTAACAACAATGATACATATGTCTGTTAAATTTTTTTGTGGACAATGCCAACATTTAGTTTATTTTTTTTTCAATAACCCTGATCCTTATTAATTGCTTCTAAATGGCATAGGTTTCTTGCACCTACTGTGCTTTATTGACTTGTTCTATCAGCAAGTTCATTTTTCCAAAGTTGCTTGATATCTATGTTCTTCACATAAATTTGCTATTAAAAAAATCTTTAAAAAAATGTCAGTACAGTACCAGTAATATGACAAATGCCAAGACCATAGGTGCTTTATTATACATCATTGATAAGGCAACTGGACAGGGTTAAGAGTTTAATTGGATGGTGCAAACAGAATTTGTTTTCATAGGTAGTTAATTGATCATTGTGGAGATAAACACTAAAATACTTAAATAAAAAGAATCCATCAAATTCTCCTCACATTGCATAGATTCTGTGTGATTTTGGAGGTCACTCCAAATTTTATGATTTAATTTTATCTTAGAAAAAATGGGGAAATTCAGTTCTGGTGGGTGAAATTCCCACACAGAATTGAAGGCCTTATTCAGAAGTGTGGCTTTCCTTTAAAGTCAGGTCACTTCTTTCCTGCATATAAAGATGAGCTCAGCAATTACCAGTAGGTATAAATAACCAGGTACCACTTACTGTGGTGATAACTGTAGGTGCTTGACCTTATCTAATTCACCCCCTTTGTGTGTGAGGATCACACATGTCTGAGGGGAGATAACTTGCCCAAAGTCACAGGACAATGGGAGGTAGAGTAGAGAACTGAACCAGGGCTGGTGCAGTCAAAGCCTGTGTTCTTTTCCCAGTGCTATATTACATATCTTACTCGTAAGTGCTTTTACAGTACATTCTAGATTCCCTTTTTGCTGTCTCATTGCCGAGCACCTCCGATTAAAGAAATTCTCCATAGAGGTATTACAAATAATTTTTTCCATGCCAAGTAATCTTTATGTATAAAGAATATGGAGATATTTTTCTCTCTTCTTGAAATCTCAGTAGTATAGCCAGAGAAAGGGTTAATATGTCTTGGATCAAATATTGTTTGTTTTAGCAGAAAGCTACTATGCTGAACATTTAAAAAAATAATTTCCAGGAATTAATTATAAGATTTGTTTCTACATTTATGCTTCAATTTTCAGACTTGTTTTGTTTTGTTCTGTTTTGTTTGAGTGTCCTTAAGATCTCCTAGCATCTTGCTCTCTAGGTGTAGGCCAAAGACAGTCACGAAGGACATTTTATGGGAGCATTTTAGAAATGCAGACGCTCAGGTTCCATTCTTAGTCAGCACTTGCCTTTTATTGTTAAGATTCTTAGGTGAGTCATAGGTACATTAAAGTTTGAGACTCTCTTTCTTAGCATGCTATCGGAATGCTTTTAAATAGCCTTGGAAACTGGAGAGTAAACACAAGCGTTGTAATCTCTCAAGGATCAACAACTCTATTTTGATATGCCTATACTTCTTAATGGGAACAGAAGCGTTTCATAAATAATCAATCATCTGTCAGGCCTACCCCGATTCCCAGCCTCAGTAACTCTTATTTTGCTATAATTGAGGTCACATGATTTCCATCTGTAGGACTCCTTCGCCTTGCCTCCAGTTTCTGGGATCAACCCTTGTCTAAGACAGGAATTGCTTAACAGCTCCACCCTTATATTCTGTGGTTCAGCCTCCAGTCATCTCTACTGCTCTTCTGGTTTCTGCAGTTTATATAATTCGGCTTCTCTCTTGTTTACTGCTCTTGTATCTTCAGGCTAATATTGGCTCATATAATGTGGCCTTCTGTCTCAGATTGGTAGACAGAAGAAACAGATTGGTTTCTTTTCTTCTTTCCATCCTTCTTTCTGGTGGCTGGTTCCTGTTGACCAATGGACCTGTCAACAGTTTTCACCCTGGATCTTCAACTTTCAGCTGGACTGCTGTGCACTGGCCTGCTCACACATTCTACTATGTGCCTTGATATCAACATTCCAAATCCATGCTGCTTAGTTTTTCTGGGAAACTATAAGAGCACTGATTTAGCTTTGTGCTTTGCCCATTCAACTCACCCTCTTTTTGAGACCTGCAATGGAGGTCTATTTTCTGTCATATAGAGTGGTTCAAAATTTAGATTCTAGAGACCTCCTTTCTCATCCCAGGTCACTAGGAGTTCCAGAATTTGACAATATGCCTGAAACAGAATAGCAAATGTAGAGCAACCTATAATAAATTTTTTATTATGAATATTGTTTAAAAATGTACAGGTTAACTATGAACTCGCAAAACTTGTGTGTCTAATTTTTCTGTAACTCTATATTTTGTCAGCTTTTGATGAAGAAGAATTTGAGTTTGAAGAATACTGAACTTAGGAACATGTGCTAAGTTTGGATATTTTCACATTTTATTCAGAAGCCACTAAGAGCAGGAGATATTATTAATTCATCATGTGAAATGGAAGCTTTGGCTAAAACTAAAATATACAAAACTTTAAGAAACAAATGATAAAGATCATTCAGAATATTATACAAAAAGATAAAGATTTGGCATTAGGTATGTTATTTCAATGTGAAAAATAAAACCAACCTTAAATCTATGCTACTTGGTCCTTTTCCTGGCCCAGGTTTGTTACTATCTTCAGGATATCTTATTTTTGATGTATTGTGCTCATGCCAAACTGTCTACAATGAAGACAGAGCACTAGATTTTTCTAGAAACATACTTCTGTGTCTGACTCTTCCTTTGCTCTGTGCTTTATCACTAGCTACATGCTGCCTGCGGTCTTATATGCATTGGACCTAAATTCATTAATTTCTCTCTGTCATGTTACATTCAATCACTTCTATTATCAGTGTCCCCTGCCAGAATTTACAAAATCCTTTCTTTTTCCACCAAAACCCCCCTCATCTTTACTTTGAATAACACAAAACTACATTGCCATAATCCCTTTCTTATTGGCTTTCCATAGTCCATCTTTTCTATTTCTAAATAGTTCTGTATATGTCGTTCAGATCATCTAGAATACCTCCTGCACCCATTATGATGGTTTCTTTAGTGACTTTATCCAACTTATCAAAAAAAATTACTTTAAACTTCTCTACCCTATTATTTTAAAAGAGACTTTTAGATAAATGATTATATAAATACATAACACATTTACAAATATATAATATGTATATATGTTTGTGTTCTTGTATGTATCTATCTAAACACATGTGTATGGGAAAGTACCCACAAGTATTCAAATCAATGGATTTTCATAAACTGAATACACTCGAGTAACCAGTTCCCAGATTGAAGAAGAAAACATATCTGCCATTTCTCTTAACCAGTTTGTACTAAGGCTAAGACTTCATTCTAAGAACACTTGTGACCATGCTTCCCAGGCCCGCCAGTCATGGCGGGCTAGGTTATGCCACAGTCATAAACACCAATCCTTAGTGCAGCAAAAGATTAAAGGTTTTTTCTATTTTCAATGTTACATGTCCATTGAGGCCATTGCAGTTCTTCTGCACATTAATTACCTTTATTTCCTATTTGAACTTTTTTTTTTCCACTTGGTAAAATGATTGAGTTATGGAGAATTGTGCCCAGGTACTTGAAGGCTTATATTGCTCATATGCTCTTTTAACTGTCTTCCTTTGTCTTCTGCACAGCCCATAGGTTTCCCTAAAAAGTCTCATTTATAGTTGTAGACGTCATCCACAACACAATCAGAGCCATATTTACTGCATACCTACTATGTATTAAATACTGTGTTTAGAACTCTTAAGTCAAACAGTCTAAGTAGGAGTTATGAATTTGACTCAATGGGTGTAAAATTACATTGGAAGATACTGTAAAGTTTTTACTTAAGAGGCTGTTTTTCCCTATTAGTCTGAACCACACTATCAAAATTTCAGTCAAGGCTTGTACCGAGGGTTTTGGCCCACCCTTGAAGTATCTCTATTATGTTTACAGTATTACAGGATAGTTGGAAACTGTTTACCTTATGTCCTCAATTTTTTTTTGTGTGTCATATCTAAGAAATTCTGCCAAATCCCAGTTCCAAAAATTTTTCTCTGATGTTTTCTAGAAGTTGAATGGTTTAGATTTTACATTTATGACTATGATCCATTCTGAGTTAATATTTATTTATGTTATGAGATATTAATCAAAGTTTTTTTCTTTCTTTGTGTGTATATGTATATATAATTGTTCCAGCATCATTTGTAGAAAAGACTATCATTTTTCCACTGAATTACCTTTAGCAACTTTGTCAAAAACCAGTTGTCTGTATACATTTGGGTCTATTTCTGAACTATATTCTGTTTTTATTAGGCTATATTTATGCCCAAATCTCAGTTTTATAGATTATAGTTTTATAACAAATACTGACATCAGGTAGTGTTAGGCCTCCAAATTTTACTCCTTTTTAAAAGATTTTGGTTCTTCTAGGGACGTTACATTTCCTTGTGAATGTTGGAATTAGCTTGTCATTTTCTGCAAAAAATCCTGTAATGATTTTGATTGCAATTACATGGGGGGAAATTGATGTCTTTTTAAATATTTTATTTTAATATTAGCTCTTCTGTATTGCATTTCTTCACTTATCTGGTTCTTTAGTTTACATCTACAATGTTTTATTACATTCAGTTTACTGGTTTTGTTCATCTTTTATCAGATTTATGCCTAAGTACTTCACAGTTTTTGATTCTAATGCAAGCAACACTTCAAAAAATTTCAATAATTATCCTCTTTATTATATTATTTAAGTGAATGCTTTGGGGTTTCTAGTACATATGACACTGTCAAGTCATATTACAGCATTTCTCAAATAGTATACAAATCTTAGAGAAATATATTTCCATTTCTATCTCTTCCCACCACCTGTCTTTTCCTCAAACAAAACCAAACCAACAAAATCCAAACAAACTTTCACTTCTCTGGTATAATACTTGGATTTCATCCAATGAAGGCAATTTCAACTTACCTCCAGAGCTAGAAAAAAATAAATTTGCTTTGTTTTAAGCTACAAAGTTTGTAGTAATTTATTAAAGCAGAAATAGGGAGCAAATACATTTCCCATTTCATGGATCATTGTCTTCTGTTGGCTAATATCTTAAAAACCATTGTTTTATGTATTGTGTTTGTTTGCTTTTGGCTATTCCAGGTTGGAGAATAAGTCTGATCTCTGTTACTGCATCTGGACTGAAAGTAAAAATCAAATTTTTAGTGTTTTATTTCTAGAGAATTAAAAAGGAACAATTCTTCAATTTCTTAAAGACGCATGCATGGAGTTGCTTGTTTTAGGGATAAGTGTTAGTGTTCTGCAGTGTACGAATTTTATGCAACTGATGACCTGATGGGAGGGAAAGTGAGTGGCATAAAGATGGTGACTTCTAATAGTAGAAAAAGAAAGAGAAGAATTCATGCTGGTGTAGTGGAAGTAGCATAGTATGTTATAAAGAAAAAGAGCTTTGGAGTGAGATCTCAGTTTGTTTCCTGATTTTACTTCTATTTTGTGATTGAGTCAAAGTATTAAGTACTCTGAATCTTGATTCTGTTATCTATTATACAAGACAGGAATAATGTTCTGATGATTGTTGCAAATAAATGTAAGCTTCCTAATTCATAATCTCTTCTAATGAGATAGTGAAGCATTAGGGAATGGGGATTCTGGAACCAGGCTCTCATTTTCTCTTAAAAAAAATGGTTAGGGTTAGGGAAGAAGTGTTTAGAGGCCCTAGTTAGTAGTCAAGGGCTCTTGGATGAAAACAGGAATGTTAAGGGATTAACAGGAATGTTAAGGGATTAATTGTAAATTTCTATATGGTAATTGGTATTTTTTATAGTTGAAGCTGAGACTTGAACTGTCTGTAAGAGTTTTTCAAATTGAGACTATACTTTCGTCTCAAGGGTGAGCTAAAATTGAGCCAAAATTGAGAGCCAAAAATCTTTTGTTCCAAATAAAGTACTTAGAATGATTTTGTTAATTAATTTCAAAGCAAATCCCAAACCATTTGGCCTGATTCAGCCCCCTGATGGAGCTACCCTCTCCCTAGTGAGCGCTGGGGCTCACACAAGAGGAAAACAGCACTTACTGAATGTCTAGCATTTATTATTTTAGCTCTTGAACCACATGACTTCACAAACCCCATACCTGTCATAATAGATTCCCTTCTCCCACCATTTGACTCTGCTATACCCACTTGACGCAGCTCCACTGCTTTTTATCTTCCATTTGTCTCTGTCCTTCCAAACATGCTGGGTTTGTTGAAAACTTCCTGTCTATATCTGGTTCAGAGAGTTCTCCTGTCCTTTAGAACCTTCCCCGTGAACTAAATGGATAAATTACAGAATGAGATAAAATTGAAATTTCATGTCATATCATTTTTCTAGGGTACAAAAATTCTTTTTTTTTATTTTTTATTTTTTTTTTGAGACAGAGTCTCACTCTGTTGCCTGGGCTAGAGTGCCATGGCATCAGCCTAGCTCACAGCAACCTCGAACTCCCGGGCTCAAGCAATCCTCCTGCCTCAGCCTCCCGAGTAGCTGGGACTGCAGGCATACGCCACCATGCCCGAATAATTTTTTCTATATATATTGTTAGTTGGCTAATTAATTTCTTTCTATTTTTCAGTAGAGATAGGGTCTCACTCTTGCTCAGGCTGATTTCGAACTCCCGACCTTGAGCCATTCGCCCACCTCGGCCTCCCAGAGTGCTAGGGTTACAGGCGTGAGACACCATGCCCGGCCAGTACAAAAATTCTTTATGTTATATTTTATATTTTGCTGACTTGGAGGTAAGCTATCTACTTTGAATCCTTGCCCATCTTTTCCTAGCTGTGTCACTTTGGGAAAGCTCCTTAATTTTTCTTAGCCCTAGCCCTCTTATATGTAAAACAGAGACAATAATGGCACTTTATTCATCAGGTATGTATAAGAATTAAATGACTAATATTTGTAAAAGTGCTAACAGCTGTGTCTGGTACATGACAAGTGCTAAATAAATTTATAATTATCAATATTTCAAAATGTATGCAAATATATTGTGATAATAAATAACTAATTTGCTTTTATTATAGTGAAAGTTTATATTTAAAATAGTTACTTAAAAATGCACAAAAATATCTAGATTTAGGGTTATTTCTTTACTGCTAAGAAAGTGTAGATGTTTTACTTGTATAATTCCGTCTGTTGATACAACCATCAGAGGCATCAGAATGACAGAGTTAGTGATTTTTATAGAACTGCTTTTGCAAACTCAATGTCCTGTATTATAAACAGGTAAGGAATCAGACAACTCATAGCCTTTGAGGCATTTTTTTTGTATTGTTTAATTCATTAAGAAAGAAGTAAGTGGGAAAGGGGAAATGAGGAGTTGCTATTCAACAAATATAAAGTTTCAGTTATGCAAGATGAGTAAAGTTCTAGAAATCTACTGTGCAATGGTGTGCCTATTGTTAACGTCACTATATTATTATACACTTAAAAATTTGTCAAGAGGGTAGATCTCATGTGAAATATTTTTACCGCAATTAACAAAAAACACAGGAGTAAGTGCACATGGGAATAGGCTATGTAAAGACTATAGCTTACTTATTTGTAAATGAGTATTTCAGAGAAGATCTAGAGCAGTTTGTAATTTAGTATGTCTGTAAATCATTCAGGGAGCTTGTGAAAATGCAAATTCTGAATCCAAAAGTCTTAAGTGGAGCCTGAACAATTATCACAAAGTCCCAGGTGACGCGTCTGTACTCTTGCTTCTTTTTTAACACAATGAGTAGCGAGGTTGTAAGATGGAGGGACTGCAGCAAGGATAGGCTAAAAACTGAAATTTGTTGGCTATTTTGAAGTCCACTATCGGTCCCCAAATACGTCTTTTGCACAAATTTGAGACGAAAGTATTCTATGGTTTTGAGTAAATTATATTTGTAAAATATGCCTCCTAGATAACATTTACTAAGGGAATACGTGGGTGATTTCATCCCTTTGATCATTTAACGTATATGGTGCATTTTATACTAGAACTGTGCTACCATTTAGCTGCTTCCATTGGGAAGTAAGGATAAAGTTAGCTATCTTCTGCTGATTTATGTGTGATCATAACATATACATAATAAGTTAAAAATTGTATCATTTAAATAATCATTAAAATAATTGTCTATAAAACACTCAAAGCTTATGCCCTACCTCCCACAGTCCCCCCAAAAGTTATAATCAATGGATCTATTCACATGGATATTAATATGTTCATATACATATTGCCTAAAAACAATAAAAACAAGAACAAATTTTGCCTAAGGAATATCTGAATCTAAGACAAATTTCTGAAAACTTAGTTCAATAGCAATGATTAGAGAGGAGCAAATCACCAACATTGGAACCTGTGTATTGTAAGGCAAAAGCTTTTGGGAAAGATGAATAATTTTCAATTTAATGTTTCTTTTTAATTCAAAAATATGAAAGTATCAAAATAGTCTGTAGAAGAGAATAAAATAAATGTTCCTTAGCATTCTAATTTCAAGAATAATATTTTTGAAAAGTTGAATTCTCTCATCTCTTGAAAGAATAATTTATTATTTACATCACGTGGGCAAGCATTCTGCTTCTAAGAGACCTTGTTTTCATCCTGCTCACATTAGTCTGGGTATCTACCTAGACCTACTCTTCAGAGTCTCTATTCTGCTCGAAGGTTAAGATATTGTGTCCTAATGAAACCCTGCCTAAGGTTTGCAGTGCCATGCACTAATAGAAATTTATTTTCAATAGAGGACTTGAACCAAAATAAAACAGTATTAGACAGGTTTGCCTCTTCAAAAAAGCACTTTGCTTTTCCAACAATTTCCTTTTATTTCTTTGTTATTTCTAATTACTACAGAGAATTTTACATTCGGGTCCAACTACCTTATCATGCTGTTATCTCTTGAAGTGTTTATGACAAGGTTGGATGTTACCATGGAAATCATTGTGCTACCACACATTTTCATTCTGATCTTGATGTAATATTAAGATGATTATAGATTATATTTGTTCAAAATTTAAAAGATTTAATAATAATAAGATGACAAGGAATAAAAGTTTAAATACTTAAAGGTTAATATTAATAGATTTATGTTACAATGTGAACATATCCAGTGTTCTTTTCTCTGTTATGAATATATTCATTAGGGGGAATAATACAGTTTAATAACCTTTAAATATATGAAGTTATTATTTTATTACCAATTAAGTAAAAAGTGATTCCTTCAGTGAGAGAAGATTTGTTTTATTATCGTTATAAATGGAACTAATTAGGTTCAATAAGTATGAAGTCATTTGCCATCTTATAAAATCCATATTCTTCATTGTACCAAACCAGTGACTTTCCAGATACCTCTAATTCATTTAATGTGAATTCATTTAGCTTCTAACAAGTGCCTGGAGGATGCAAGTGACAACAATGATTTTCCTCATATTTTAATTATTCGGAGGACAGAGATCTGATTACCATGATACAGAGTGGGGGCTGACCTTTGCTCTGCTTAATTTATTTCACTAAAATGACGTATCTTGGCTTCAAGAAGAAAGATACTATTAATATCAGAATAGCAAAATCCCTAGTGAGCTAGGCAAATGCTAGCTCTTGGATAGTAGATTACTTTCCTATATGTTATTTTTGGTGTAATGAGAAGATCTTTAAATATCTTTTTACCGAACTACCATTTTGACTTGCTTCATCATTTATTATAGCTATCTGCTAAAATCACATCCTAAGAGAACATCTCCTAAACACCTTATGTAAAATGGTAGTTCCCAACCCTCTGTACTTATTCCACTTTATTTTTACCTCCTAGCACACATTATCAATTGAGATTGTATATCTTTAAAAAAAAAAAACTAGGATATAGTTGCAATATTCTAACATACCCGCTAGAATATAGTTTCCATGAAGGGAGAGGGATAATCTACTTTACTTATTGCTGATCTTAGCATCAGGAGCAATATCTGGTATAGTACGTACTCAATAAATATGTGTTCTTGAGCGAATAAATGCATAGAATACCTAGTGTGGACATTACCATAGGGAAAAGCATGCAGATTACATATTTGACACCACCCTTACACCTACTCAGAGTGGTCAGTTGTTTTTGAAAAGACCTCAAAATAGGGAAGGGGCAGGTCAAGTGCGTGAAATAGTGCATGGGCTTGCCTTACCTTGGGAAGGGGTGGGGTCTGTCTTTATATTTTATTTCTCAATTTCTAAGTTTTCCTTGATTTACATATTTTTCCTCCCACACTACTGTTTTCTCTGCAATTCAGAATGGATTGATAAATATTGCAATGGATAAAATCAAAATAAATGAATCTTTATTGCACAGCTGATAAGGTTTTCACAAATGGCCAAACGCGAGAAGTGAGAGAAACAGATATAACAACTTGGGCAGGGTGGTTCTGAAAACCTTAAATTTTTATTTCTTTATACAACATGTACTATGTGGGAAACATATTTAGTGGGCTCTCTTCCTGTTTATATTGAAATCATTGTTGCCACAAGCAGCTGAACTCTTCAGAGTGCTACAGTTTTTCATTAAAAACATTTAGTTTTAAAATATTATTTAATATTTCTTGAAAGAGAGTTTTTAAATACAATCTCCTTGCTGTGAAGATGAAAATGCATAACAATTCTTTTGGGACAAAGGGTAAATTCTAAAGGAAAAACAAATTTAAGTAGAAAACGATCTTTTTGGATTTGCTTTTCTTTATTTATGTTTCCATCCATACACCATGTCATTGCTCATGTGCCTCTGGGCACTGTTAGAAATGATCAAGACAATATTAACAATTGATCTTCCACATCTAGTTCAGGATAAAAGGCAAACTAAATCAATAATTTCACCATTGTACAACACTTTGCTGTAATTTACTTCTAGAGTAATTTATTGTGTATGTGCATGAATGATTGAGAATGTTATCCCCAAGAGTGTCTTCAACTCAGACTTAAGGCACTGTTGCAAAAATGTCATTCTACTGACTTTTATATTTTATCTGCACTGGATAGCTGTAACTTTGGACCTACTAACTACAATTAATTTCTACACACTTCAGAGAAGGGTATGTGGTTCCACAGGTGTCATTTGCATTCTTACACTAACTCATAAACTCAGGGCTTTGTATTAGGTTTACAGAAAACCCAGCATGAGAAAATCACTTTAAAATCAGTGGGAGATTCCCAGGGGGTGGATTATCTCCTGGGAATAAATGCGTAGCTGAGTGAGAGAGATAGGATCAGGGCTGAAAATTCAGTTGTCCATTTCACTACATCTCAGCTAAATGACTAAGAGGTGGGGGGAAAATATGGAAAGAGGGATTCCAGTAAGACGGTTTCCAGGGGGCTTAGAAAAAAATCGTGTAATTACATGATGGGCTCATCTATGCCTGTAGTTCTGACCTGAATTGGCCATTTGAGGACACATTTTGATTTTTCTTAGTTGATACAGTAATAGCAATGAAACTTGATTTCCGCCAAACAAAAATAAAAACATAACTTTATAACAAATAAAATGAAAACTCTCCAAATCCTAATTTACTACCTAAAAGTAAAGTTTTTACAGAGTAAACCCAAATTCTAAAGGTGCGTCAGAAATGTGAGTGTTGTCTGTGGCTGGGTACCAAGTGGATGGGGCAGGGGACTGTCAGCCATGAATGGTTATGATTCTGCCTCAGGCTAATTAAGTGACATTACGCAAATTCTTTGACCTTCCAGTGTTTCCAGAATTTCCTCATGTGTAAAATGGAGATGTTTCCCATCCCAAAGCATTGTTAAAGTGCTAAAGTTATAAAATGAAATTGTAGATACAAAAGGGCTTAGAAACGCTATGCCAGTGCTTTGCAAATAAAACTATGAATAAAGATGCCTTTTTATACAGATATATATGTGTATATGTGTACACATGGATTCTCTACATTATTTTCCAGTCTATTAAGAAACTTGGGAAAAATGTTAAGATTTGAATAAGTATTTATGATGGATGGAGAATAAAAGAAATGCGGCTAGAAAACAGGCTGATCATAGAATCACTGTTAACCAAGTCAGTTTGGTCATTCACAATTATGGGATGATTTTTAGTGAATACAGATAAATCTCCTATAATTATAGGTGAGTGGAAGCTTAGATTCTTCACCCATAAACTTACTACTGTTAACTAAAAAAAAAAAAAAAAATTAACAAGGTTTTACACTTTGGAGAAAAAGATAATTTTATTTCTCATGAGGGGTAGCAACCTATTGGAAGGACATTCTTACAGGTTGGGAAGCAGAGACCCAGCCAGACGCCAGTCACACATGCTCCAAAGAAGAGACAGAAGGGAACAGGATATTATATGAGTTGGTTGGTCAAATACACAAATTCAACAAGCTATAGGAGGAGTCATGAATATTTATAAAGGGAAATCATATGCATGTAATTGTGCTTTATCTTTCCCATCCCATTATGGCTGTGAACTCACTTTTAAGGAGATTCTGGGGTCCCTTGATGGAGAGGGGTCCATTCAGTTAGCAGAGGTTTAGGATTTTATTTTTAGTTCATGCTACCAAGTAGTAATGAAAGCAAATCTCAAGTTCGTTATACCACATACAACATGTAACTAGAACACGCACACGCACACTTTTATGAAGCCTCAATTTTCTAATCTTTTAGGAATTTTTGATAGTATCTTTCTTTAAAGCTTCATCAAGGTACATGCAACAATATTCTAGCTAAATTTCATGTATGAATGAGGTCAAAAATCTACCTGTGTCTTGACAGAGAATCTATCAGTCCCCTAAACTTTAAATACATACCTTCTTCAAACAAGGAAATACCTATATAATATTTCTTACTATTTCATGATGCTTGATTCTACTCATTATACCAGGGAAGATAATCTCTAGTACCTGGTATGGCAATTGACAAAGTCTCTCTTGGGAGCTTGGTCAGAGATCAAGGTAATTGAAGGAGTAACCATCTCTGAATGTGAATATAGTATTTCAAATGAAACCAATGATCCCTGAAGAGCTATTACTGACTGAGATTCTTCAGATTAGTAATTACCAATAGGATGTGGATGAAAACAAATTTACACATGCTTGTCTCTTTACCTATGCTGATCAGAGCTCTATGTGCAGATTTGTCAGGATATTTCTCTCCTTCTCCGTCCTAATCAGAGTATGGCTCAGTCAGACAATTTTAATATGTTCAGTTCTTCTATAACGCTTGTTTTGAAAGTGCAAGTTTATTCAACGTGATTATCTTAGGGAGCTATGTAAGTGCTCCCAATGTAAGTGTAACATTAGTTTTGCACCTATTTATGGACAATTTCATCCATGAGAAACACTAAGTGCATGCAGGAAACTCTCTTCAGATGAACTGAGCCTGGTAGGATACACAAACTACACACACGCAGCACACTCCTTTGTACACAGCACGTGTTATGAACCACACTCAGCCACATGTAGAATCATAACTTTCTGTCTGATTTCAGATAACCCTTTTCTACCACTTTGTGATAAGCAAAATTTCTTTTCAAATAAAATCCCATATTAATTGTAGTGTTTATGCATTTCTTAACTATATAATGTGTAAAATTTTGCTACTTTTTTTGCGGAGGGAGTTCTATTTTTTTTTTAAATGTGTCACTGTTGAGGTTTTGAATATTGTGCCATAACCAAATTTTCCATGGCTGATTTTTCATGGCTTGATTTTGTTTAGCTTGGTATTCCTAAGAAAATATATGAGGTTTTATTGCAGACCTGACTGTATTTACAATGCAACTTACGACATGTTTTTTTTTTCCATGTAGTGGTTTAGAGTCTACTGTAGTAGCATGTCTGCAGTACTGGCAGAAGCACAAATAGCACAGATAGCACACAGATTACCTAAGTACAGTCTATATAACTTCTCTTCCTTTATCTTTGTAAGGAGTGGTCAGGAGCCTAGGTACATCTGGGTAAAAGTGTGTTGCGAGTACTTAAAGAGATATGTGTGTGCTTCTAGATAAACTGTGGGGTTATCTGGAAAAAAAAAGCAAAAAGCAAGATGAGTTTACTTTTTAAAATTTAGTTGGAATTTGCCTTGATCGTTGGGTGTATTTTGCCTGAGCCCTGGTATCATAGGGTCTTATATATTATAAACCCTCAATATTAATTGAGTGAATATACAAACATATGAACTGTACAGATACCCTCAAAGGAACAACTAGAAATTATCCCCAATATACATCAGGGATAGAGTCAGCATTGCCTAATGAGTAATAATATACCTGATATGAACCAACCAAAGCCATGACATTCTTTGTTCAATCCACAGAGGGTTTGAGTGGAGGGTTTGGCTACTCCTTTGTTGACAAATAGGATTGGCTTTTTAGTCTCACTAAAGACCATGTGTTGACCAATAGATATAACAACAATTTTGTCATCAGGTTATTTAAAATGAAGAAAAATGTTTTAAAATCATTTTCTTTCTTTTTTGTATATATAGTTACAGAACAAGAAAAGATAATCTGAACCAACGTAGAACAAATGTGCAGAATCTGCTGATTTGCAGCAAGTTTTGATTTACCAAATAATACCAATGTGACTACATTTAACTCCCAAATTCAAGAGAACATCCCACATTCACTGGTTTTTGGAACAACAGTTGAACCCAAGTGGGAAAAACAGGGAACTTAAAAAATTTGTTAGTCAATTACATTGTTTCAATATATTTTCTTCGGACTGTGGGTCATTGTTTCAAAGTTTCTATCAATAACCATGGAACTTTTGTCATGCTCAAAATGAAGCTTATAGTGCTATTCATTTCTAGGTAAAGCAGAATCCTGCTGAATAGAATCCACACAATTAGAAAGCTTTGTCAGAATTTTCCTACATGTATGTATGCACCTTAATTATTTCTGTTTAAAAATGAACTCGAGGTTCTGTAAAATTCTAAATTGCCTATTGAATTATCAGTATGAATTTGAAGTAATCAGTACATTCATATTCTACTGAATGCAAATAATTTGAAAATATGTGCCACATGGATTGTTTACATCAATGCTGAAACAGATCATTCAGTGAGGCAGAGCTCTTTGGAACAGAAACCTTCACTGCTTTGAGTCATTCAGACCTCAGTTATAATAAAATCTTGAGTTTGCCACTAGCTATGATTTCTATCATGTTATTTTACTGCTATAAGCCTCAGGTCATTCACATATATAAAATGGTATCATCATGTCTACTTTACACGGTGGCTATAAAAATTAAATGATATAACATTATATCAAATACCTGGCATATCCATTCTCAGTGCAAAATATTGGTTCCCCATCTCTTATTCTTCCACTTCATTCTCTGCATTCTCTGATGATTTAAGTTTTAAATGGTAATTTATGGCATATGTAATTCAATAATTGATTTCTAAAAGTATTATTTTGTTAGATTTTTGAAAGAATTGATGCTTTTTCTTTTTTAATTTAATTTTAAGGAGCAATTACGTATTAAGTAGCATATGTGAAGGATGTATCAGGAACAACTTTTAGACGTCTCATTTTCCTACAATTGGACATAATGAACCGTTATAGTCTCTTTGATTAACTATACAGATTAGGTAATTTTACCTTAAAAATGACATGAAGCCAGCTGTCAGAATCCAATGTCTTTGATCTTCAACTTCTTACCTCACGTCTGTATATTTAAAATACTTTATTTGGAGGCATTAAAGAACATGAAATATGTACCATACTGTAGAAAATTTAGAACATTTCTTGAAGGAATCAAGGTACATCATCTTAAATGTTTTGAGTTGATTTTTCATTCCTGAGATATTCGGAAAATGTATTTCAATGTACTTGGAAAATTTAAAGGACTTCATGGACTCAAAATTTAGATTCCAGAGATTTCCAAGAAGGGTGGCTTTGGTGAACTGCCCAGTCTTTGAATGGAGATTTTCAAAAGGCTAAAACTTTTGTAGTAAAGGTAAACTGGAAATACATGAACTCTCACGGGATAAACTCAAGCTTGAAACAAATCTCAAATTGATTGGATTAAGGTGTTCTGAGATTGCTGGTGTCCTTAGTGCTAGATATAAGTCCTCTTTTTAAATATTTTTTGTGTTTATTGATTTAGGGGGTACAAGTGCAGTTTTGTTACAAGGATATATTGTGTAGTGGTGAAGTTTAGACTTTTAGTGAACCCATCACTTGAATAGTGTACATTGTACCTAATAGGTAATTTTACATCCCTCCCTTCTTTCCCACCCTGCTACATTTTGGAGTCTCCGATATCTATTATTCAACTCTGTATGCTTAAGCCGACTCATTGTTTAGCTCTCATTTATAAGTGAGAGAGAGAGTCTCTCATTTTTTGAGAGAGAGAGAGTCTCACTCTGTTGCCCAGATTAGAGTGCCGTGGCGCTCAAACTCCTGGGCTCAAGCAATCCCTCTGCCTCAGCCTCCTGAGTAGCTGGGACTACAGGCATGCACCACCATGACTGGCTAATTTTTTTTTTTTTGTATGTATTTTTAGTAGTCCAGCTAATTCCTTTCTATTTTTTTTAGTAGAAACAGGGTCTTGCGCTTGCTCAGGCTGGTCTTGAACTCCTGAGCTCAAACGATACGTCCGCCTCGGCCTCCCAGAGTGCTAGGATTACAGGCCTGAGCCACTGCGCCCGGCCAAGATTGTGTTCTTGATTTGGTGTTCAGCTTGGTCATTATTGGTATATAGGAGTGATACTGATTTTTGTACATTGATTTTATAACCTGAGACTTTACTGAATTCATTTATCAAATCTAGGAATCTTTTGGAAGAGTCTTTAGGGTTTTCTAGGTATAAGACCCTATCATCATCAAACAGATGATATGATTTCCTTTCTTCCAATTTAGGCATCTTTTATTTCTTTCTCTTTCTTGATTGGCCTGGCTAGAACTTCTAGTACTATGCTTAATACAAATGGTGAAAATGGGCATCTTTGTCTTGTTCCAATTCTTAGGGGGAAAGTTGTCAATATTTTCCCAGTATGACATTGGCTGTGGGTTTGTCATATATGACTTTTATTATTTAGGGGTATGTTTCTTCTATACCTAGTTTGTTGAGGGTTTTTATCATAAAGGGAAGCTGAATTTTATCAAATGCTTTTTCTGTTTCTATTGAAATGCTCATATGGTTTTTGTTTTTAATTCTGTTTATATGGGAAATCATATTTATTGATTTGCATATGTTGAAATAAGTCCTCTTTTACAAAAGAAAACATATGTTAGTATCTTAAATTATCCTTCTGATTTAGGTACAATGACTAATGTTCAATTAAAAATAACAAGGCATCCAGGCATTCCAGAAGGCAATGCTACATCACTGAAAATCAAGAGAAACAATAGACAAAGAAAGAGACATAGCATGCATCCCAGTTGGAAATATCCAGAAAAAATAGTAGAAATGATTACTGACATTAAGATTGAACCAGAAAATATTTTAAGAAATAAAAAGAAATTCTTGATGAATATAGATAAAAATACTATAATTTATTTTAATAACTCAATCTATGTGTTTAACAATAATTTAAAGAGAGAAAGTTGGTTAACAGGGAAATAGGTCTAAGGAAAGCATCAAGACTGATGTCTGAAGACCCTGAAACATGGAAAACACAAAATGTTAAAATAAACATGTGTGTAATATAACAATATATAGTCATATGTCACTTAATAACAGGGCTATATTCTGAGAAATGTGTCATTATGAAATTTCATCATTGTGTGAACATCACAGAGTGTACTTACATGAAACTAGATGGTATAAACTACTATACACCTAGCTTATATGATATAGCCTTTAGCTCATAGGCCATAAAACTGTACAGAATGTTATTGTACTAAATATTATGATACTATAATATATAGTATTATAATTTTATGGAACCAGAATCATATATGTGATCGGTTGTTGGCTGATATGTCATTATGTGGCATATGACTATAAGTTATTTCTAAATTATTATTTTATTTTGAGAGTAAAACTTGGTTACCAAATTAGTCAACAGACATTAATCAATCTTCATCGATATAACTTGGAGGATTGGTGAATCCAAGACTTTTGGTCACTGTTTATGTAGGATACAGTTAAAAGGCCAAATATAAATACTGTATATTTCAAGTCATAGGGAAAATTAAGAAAATGAAGAAAATAAATGTTTGCAGAGATAACAGAATAGCATTTTCCAAGATTAATGAATTTGTTAAAAGTGGCCCTCATGGTGTGAGTTTCACATTTTTTCATGACTAAACTCTGAAAAAAAAAACCTATCACCTTTTAGACTAAAGGAATCAAAGGGAGGAGCCTCATGTATGGCGCTACACGGCTGGGCAAAGGGAGCCTTCAGAAAGGAGAGAGCCAGAGAGAGCACATGCCAAGTTAGTGTATGATATCTGCCATTGTGTCTACCTGACTTATGAACTGCTCATATTCAGGGTAAACAAAAAGCATTCTAAACCAAGATCCTAACTGTTACACACTTCAGACATGGCAGAATTTACAGTTTGAGCTTCACTAAGTTAATTGTCAGCCAAAGCAAAAATACCCTTTCAAGCTGTATAACAGAACAATAAGAGTACTCTGCTCAAGGTCGTGAAGAGTGAGTGGCAGCCAGACGGTGATGAGCTACCCTCTCAGGACATGCCTAGACTGCTGCAATGGTGCTACGACTCTGCCTGCCACCTGTATCTGTGCTTCAGGTTTCCAATGACGAAGGTGCTGGTGGTGCCTCAACGATATTCACAATGTCTAGGGAAAAATTCCAAGTTGTTCAACATGAAAAGAGCCATATTAAAAATAAAAGTAAAAGAAGCTATGATCATTTCAATAGAGGTAGAAAAAGCATTTGAAAGATATTTTTGTCTGTTAAAAAATTCAACACAACTCATGATTTAAAAAATCAGCAAACGAGGAAGAAGAGAATTTCATTAATTAATAAATGGCATATGTAGAAAAACCGTCAGGCAACATCATAAGCTAAGATTTTTAGAAATCTGAAATGCTTTCTAAGATTGAGGAAAAGGCAAAAGGCAAGAGTCCCTTTCTCCACAGTTCTTAACCAGTGTTGTACTGAGGGTGGTAACTATTGCGGTTGCACAACTTAACTGGGTGCCCTTTATTTAAATAAATGATACCTCATATAGGAAAATTTAAAAATCTACCCAAATTTAATAGTAACCAAAGTCTGCAAGAAATTACAAAAGAACACTGGCTCATTCAAAAACCCTTAGTAAGTCAGTAAATTTGTTATAAAACAAAGACAAAAAGGAAATCTTAGTTGCAGCCTGAGGAAAATATGAAATCAATGTTTTACTATTATTATTATGCCTGCATTGTTCAACATATGGTATTATTAGACTTGAATAAGTCAAGAATCTGTGTTGTAATCTCTCAAAGAATCACCATTGAGAGTACTGTAAGATTGTATAGGAAAAAGTCAAATGAGGTAAAAATATGAGATGAAAAGAATAATTAATTCAAAAATGTCAAGTAATGAAAAACAGGGGCATAGATTAAGTGAACCAAATTAAATGCTAATAGTAATATGGCATCTTAAAACTTCAGTGTATTAGCTATTACACTGAATACCATAATTAAATGGAAAAGACCATGACACTAGATCAAAAACAACAACTATATGCTGCTTAAAAGAGAGACACTTAGAAAAACAAAAATTAGAATAATGGAAATTTATATGCTATGCAAATGCAACATAAAAGAAAGTCAATAACAATGTTTAAATATCAGAAAAGGTAAAACATTTGGATAGCTAATAAGCAACATTTTTAAATAATAAAAATTTTGGTATACCAGGAATTACAGCAATTCTAAATTGTAAAAGCCCATTAAAATAACTTTAAATATATATAACAAAATTGAAAAGAGTAGCAAGGATAAATAGATAAATTGACAATCATGTTAGGGGTCTTTCAAATAATTCTTTCAGTAGCACAACAAGTAGACTGAAAATTAGGAATATGTGGAAGAGTTTAACAAAAATTAAGTCAACAAACATGGTCTAATTATCATATAAACAACATTGCATTCATCGAATGAAGAATAAAGATCTCTTTAAATGACTCAAAGATAATTTACTGAAATTGAACATATGCTGATGCACAAAGCAAGTATCAACAATTTCAAATGAATGAAATCATAGAGAATATGTTTCAGACCTAGTGGCATTAAGATGGAAATCAGTAACAAAAGGAAAGATAGAAATCTCACAAATAATTTGAATTTATAAGACACATATTTTATAACTTTTAGGTTTAAAGCAAACATCAAAATGGATATGAATAAATACAATACATCAGAAGTTGAGGCATGCAGCCATATCTCACTAAAAGGAAATGCAGGCCCATAAATGCAAATGTTAAAAAGAAGAAAGACTGGAATTCAATGATCCAAGACCATACCGAGGGTGTTAGAAAAATAACAGCAAACTATACCCAAAGATAGTAAAAAGCAGAGGCAATATGGAAACAGGCAGAGAGTTAAAGTAGAAAATAAAGCTAGCAGTAAAAGTGATCAACTAATTTAGAGGTTAGTTCCTTGCAAAGACCAATACAATTAACAAATGCCTGAAACACCTAGCAAGACTAATCAAGGAAGAGTAACTAATAAGTAATAAATATCATATTTGGGACAATATATTACTAATGATATGTCTAATTTTAGGGAAAAAAAACCATAGGGGTTATGAACAAGATGGGTAAACAATTTCAAAAATTTAAGTTCAATGTACAGAGTCTAGAAAATTAAATTTATTAAACCCATACAAGAAAAAATAAAGCATTAGAAGTTTTGTTATATATTTAACAGTAATCATCTTTTATTTATTTATTTTTTTTATTTCAGCATATTATTGGGGTACAAATGTTTAGGTTAGATATATTGCCATTTGAGTCAGAGCTTCAAGAGTGTCCATCCCCTAGATGGTGTGCACCCATCCCTCCTCCCCCTCCCACCTGCCTGATACCCAATGAATGTTATTACTAAATGTGCACATAAGTGTTGATCAGTTAATACCACTTTTATGGTGAGTACATAGGTGAGTTCATATGGTGCCAGTTTTCCCATTCTTGTGATACTTTGCTTAGTAGAATGCGCTCCAACTCTATCCAAGATAACACAAGAGGTGCTATATCACCATTGTTTTTTGTGGCTGAGTAGAACTCCGTGGTATACATATACCACATTTTATTAATCCACTCATGTATTGACGGGCGCTTGGATTGTTTCCACATTTTTGCAGTTGTGTATTGTGCTGCTATAAACATTCTAGTGCAGATTTTTTTTTACAGAATGTCTTTTGCTCCTTTGGGTAGATGCCCAGTAATGGGATTGCTGGATCAAATGGTAGCTCTATTTGTAGCTCTTTGAGGTATCTCCATGTTACTTTCCACAGAGGTTGTACTAGTTTGCAGTCCCACAAGTAGTGTATGAGTATTCCTATCTCTCCATATCCATGTCAACATTTATTGTTTTGAGGCTTTTTGATAAAGGCCATTTCCTCTGTAGTTAAGTAATATCTCACTGTGGTTTTTATTGGCATTTCCCTGATGATTAGAGATGTTGAGAATTTTTTCTTATATTTGTTGGCCATTAGTTTATCTTCTTTTGAAAAGTTTCTGTTCATGTCCTTTGCCCACTTTTTGATAGGGCTGTTTGATTTTTTTCTTGCTGATTTTCCTGAGTTCTGTAGAGATTCTAGTTATCAGCCCTTTCTTGGATGTGTAGCATGCGAATATTTTCTTCCATCCTGTAGGTTGTCTGCTTGGTTTAGTGTTAGCTTCCTTGGCTGTGCAGAAGCTTTTTAATTTGATCAGGTCCCAATTCTTATAGACAATGGCCTAGGGAAAGAATTTATGAAGAAGTCCCCGAGGGCAATCATAATTAATCATTTTTTATAATTGTAATATCATATTGCTTCTCTGACTAATTCTGTCACATATTTACGAATGAAATTACATCTGTCTTATATAAACTATAACAGTAAATAAGAAGAAAAGAAATATTTCTCAATTCTTTTTATGAAATCAGACTCACCTTGATACTGAATATTGGCAAAGTTATGATAATAAAGAAAAGCATAAGCCAATCTCATTCCTGAATTCAGAAGCAAAAATCCTAAACAATAATAAACCAACAAAATGCAGTGATATAAAGATACTATTATGCCAGGAGCCAAGCAGTCCATCAGGAATTTCAGAATGGCTTGCTATTCAAAAATCTATCTATATAGTTCAGTGTGTTAACAAAATAATAATAATAAAAGTAATAAAATCATATAATTATCTCAAAATATTCAGGAAAACTCATTTGATTTAGTTCGCTACCTATTAATAAGAAATATTTGGAAACTAGGAGAGAACAGTAATTTATTATTAAGATCATAAAGATACTTGCTAAAAGGAGAATTCACAATATATCACAAATATTCATGAATTAAAAAATAAGAACAACAACTCTAACAACTCTATTCTATATCTCCTAAAGAAGTTTTAAGTTCTCTTAGGTTGGGAACCATATAGTGCAATCAGTTTTATGTTTTTGCTTGTCACTGTACTGAGAAAATAAGACACACTGAGCTAATTACAAACTAAGGGATTTTATATCCAATTTTATCTCTGCTTGGAATTCTGTTGATCCATATCTTTATATGGCTAACTCCTTCTCATCATGCTTATCAACTCAAAAATTAACTTTTTAGAGAAAGCTTTGCCAACCATCCCAGCCAAAATGATCTTAGGTCTCCCTGAACCTGTATTCAGCTATGTTACTAGGAATAAAAGCAGTCAGCTGATGGCATTATGTGTTCATGGATGCATGCCACAATATTTTTGAGTACCTTCTAAGTGTCAAGAGTTCTTCCACATAGCAGAGATAGAATAGTGATAAAAATGTAGTTCTTGATCTGTTTCACTAGGAGAGGAGAGAGACAAAGTAGCAAGTATTAAAATTTCAGAAAATGATAAATACTTATGATGATAAATCATAGTAGCAGATATGAAATAAATTGTTGTCGCACTTTCCATCCTTGGGTTCCTCCTGTCATTGATAACACCTAAGATTGATAATATATGTTCATAATTTAACAAAAATATATTGCCATAATCACTTCATACTTAACAATATGTGCTTCGAAAAAGTAGTAAAAGGAGATTATTTTTATGATCTTTACAGAAAGATTAAAAACAAAATCTATGTATTTTGATCAACATTTAGAAACAATGTTTTTAGTACCACATATTGGGGACTTTAAAGAATATTTTTCAAAGCAATTTTGATGGATTATTCAGTAGGAGTTATGCATTAATAATGTGACTTTTCCTTTCCTGTAAACTCCAGGATTTATCCTCCAACTTGTGGAGCATATACTTCTTTTTAATAAAGCTCTTGTCATTCTGTACTGGTGCATTACTAATTAGACAATTATTTCCGTACTTGTAAAACATCACTTGAAGTATTTATTATAGCTCTTGGACTGTTAAAGAGTTACCCAGTTATAAATTGCTTACATTACGTCAGGTATCATTTGCCACACACACAGTTCAAAATTGCTTGTCCTTTATCAAAGCAAGTGTTGCATAATTGCTGTAAGTAACTGCAATTATGAACCTGTAACTCTCAAGAATGACATTTATTGACTTAATTGAAGTAAATTAGGAATGAAACTTTTATCTACAAACACAAAATTAATAAATATTGCCCTTTATAGAGGACCTTAATTACATAAATTTTATAATTTATACATTGTGTATTCATTTACATTATTCTTACATTCAAATAGGGGAAAGGAATTCCTCTAAAACTGATTTTATGTGATTAACTGTACACCTTGGTAAATTCACTGAAAATCATTTAATTGTGCACTTAAAATGGAGTAAAGGCATGATATATAAAGTATACTTCAATAAAGAAAAAAAAGTATTTTTAGAGTACACGGTATATGAAAAGAAATATACACATGAATATCAAGGGAATCAACAATATAATGTAATGGATGTTAATGAATTCATGCTGAATTCATGTTCAATGTGAGCTACTTAGGGGGTTTGACTGCTTAGGCAGAAATTAGTAAAAGCATGGTGGCTAAACCCAGAGAGGTAACATTTCCATGATAATCCATGCTGATCAGACAACATATGGGATTATACTTCATTTCAATATCACGTTTTAGAAGGATATTGCCAAATAAGACTATATATAGAAGAAAACATTCAAGAAAATGGGATTGGAAACCTTCATTTAAGGAAAAGTTGAAGAAAGTGGGGCTAGCTAGCACTGGCATAAACAAACAAACAAAAAAAACACCACCACACACACAAGAAGAAGATGGAAGGGCCTTAAAGAAAGTGTAATTTGTGCTTAAATTCCTGAAGTGGGAGTGCAATATAAGGCTCTAATTTTGATGAAATCATTTATCATATAATGTTGCATCAATAATAAAAGCTTTTTTAAGCAGAGACAGAAACATAGAGTTAATGAGGAAAAAAAAGGCTATAGAAGACACAGGTAACATAATTAATGAATAAATCCAATAGACGTATATTAAATTCACATCCTGAAATAAAGAGTGCATTTTTTTTTTCAAAAGGGTGAATGGAACTTTAAAAAATTTGAATACAATAGAAACTTCAGTAACTGAAACTGAAACTGAAAATTACTAGAAACATGGAAAACAAGTACCTCAGAAATCTGAACATTAAAAAACACAAACTGCCCCTAATGATTCTTTTATGTCAAAGAATAAAATCAATTCTAAATTGCATATACTTTATAAATAATAAAGATTAAACACTTCATAGCTAAACTTTTGGAAGTTAGCAAAAATACCAATCAGAGGGATATTCATAGGTTAAATATTTACATTATTGAACAGGAAATAATTCAGTTAATTGAATCAACTATTCATCTCAAAGAGCTAAAAAAATGATCAACCAAACAAACCAAAAGGAATCTGAAGAAAGGGTATAGTAAAGATGAAAAAACTTTGTAATAAATGGAAAAAGCCCAACAAACCCATTTTAAAATTATTGGTTCCTTGAAAATAAAAAACAGATAAGCCTATCAAGAAAAAAATGAGAAGTGACATTAAATTATATATGAAAAAGATAATAAGGTAATATATTACTAAACTTTGTAAAAAAAAAAACAGAGTAAATGAAATATTCTATACAAAATATAAATTGCCTAAATGGACTCCAAAAATGCTGGAAAACTAATGACCAAACACGTGGAAGGAAATTGGAACACAAAGTGCACCAAGCTCTCGGCTTCCATGTCAATTCTTTCCTATTTTTCAGAAATACAAAATCTCATTGCTACTTAAACCTAGAGTTTTAGAGTTCAGAAGGGGGGAAATTACAGAGTATTTTTACGAAGTATAATACTGTACCAAATTCCATAACAACATGCAAATGAAAAGTACTGTATACTAACTTCACTTTTGAAACAATGCAAAACTGGTTTAAAATATTAGCAAATAGAAATATGCAACACACTGAAAGAAAAAAATCAGCATGTGAGATAGTTTCCAGTAATAAAATATGAAGCTCATTATTAAAAATCTACTATTTTATTGACAAAATTGATCAAATGTAACATAGCATTAAAAAAATCTCTGTGGTTGCTAAAAGGCAGTTGATAAAATTAATATTCATTTCTGATACAAACTTTTTGAAATATATATGAAAACACACATATAAACAAAGTAACAGTTATGCTTAAATGTGAAATACTACGTCATTTCCATTAAAGTCAACAATGTCCAATATTGCCACTATTTTTAAGCATTTTCTGGGAATACTTCACAGTGTAAATATGTAATGGAAAGACATAATTAGTATAAACATTACAAGGAAAGAATCTATTATTATATACTGATGATACAGTATTACACCTGGAAAACATGAGAAATTCGGTGGAAAACTAGAAACAACAGAAGAATTCAATAAAAAATCTGCTGCTTACAAGATTAAATTATTAAAAGCAACTGCTTTTTAACACACCCATTATAGACATTTAGAAAATACTGGTGAAATCTCTGCAATTGGAAGTGTTCAAGCAGAGATAAGGCAACCATCTGTCAGTGATATTGTGGAAGGACTGCCTAGATGGTAAGACGATTATTCTGGATGAATTCTAAACTTCTGCCCATGCTATCATTTTACAATTTGTGGAATCAGGGTCAATGAAAACTATTTTGATACTAAATGGCATAATTCTTCCAATCCAGTTGGCTTCAAGTCCTGCAGCTATTCTGATATATGAAAAAACCTTTTGTTAATTTCCATCATCCTGTATTCTGGTCTTGGTGCCTGAGTATCTTCCGACATTGGCCATTGCTCTCACCTGTTGTATGCACATATAATATTTTAGTTCTTGTCTCTTCCCTCTTATACATTTGAGCTTGCCTTGTGCCTTCAAAATAGACCATATTGAACTATGAGTTTTTTGATAGCATTGTCTTCCTATTAGATCTTCAGACTGTATTCAAAAGGTCTGATATATAATGGACATTAAATAAATACTTATGAAATGCTCCTGAGTGAGAATAGATTTTCTCCATGACTCAGGGAAATCAGTGTGAGCTCCAGCAAGTGCTGGACCCAACAAGTGCTTGCAACACAGTGACAGCTTATTCTGAATGAGTTAATTGTATTCTGATCTCTAAGGATTATGTAATTCTTGGTAAAACATGTCATTGGATCATGTAGTGATAAATTACATAGTAAGAAAAATACAAAGTTAATTTTTGGTAGTTTGGATACCCTAATTTCCAACTTATGAAGAAAAGTGCAATCAAGAGAGAATTGTTTCTTCAAATACATTTTAGGAAAGGGGTAAAAAAATGAGCTTTACTGTATGTTACATCAGGGTGTCATTTGTCCTGTAAATGTTTATAAATTAATTATGTTAAAAATATTTATAACCATTTGTGTTAGCTCATAATTTTTAAAGTCCAATTTAATTTTCAAAAATTGCTTAAATCCAATCTTACTTTTTAAACTACTTCAATTAAATAATCATTTACAAGTATCTGGGATATTACAGTAATCTGTGATGGGATGAAATAAACCTCTATAGAATTTACTGTTGTTCCGTATCAGAGAGACCATCATCTCATTGATGAATACAAAAAAAATGCTCCTTTATATCTCTTCGCTTCCCATTCTCCAAATCTTCTCTTCACTCTGTTCCCTTCCATCTTTTTATAAATTCTTCTTCATGTGTTCTCTCGTACCCCAACTTCTTCTTCTCATGCAACTCATCTCATACTCCACCAACATTTAAAGTGTCTCTCATTAAAAATAGGAAATCTTGGTAGCAACTGTGGAAGTCTATATATGGAGAGAGTAATAAACAATGATATGAAAATCATTATTTAAATCACTAGATATAGTAATGCTATGGTGGTTATGTAAGAAAATATTTTACTCTTACAGATACAAACAGAAGTACTATGAAGAAAAAGCCACAATTTGTAATTGACCTTAAGCACTGCAGAATAAAAAATAAGGAAATTATATTATTGTAAATGTATTATTGTTACGTCCAGATGATGGTTGTATATATTTTATCTATAACTCTGTATATTTGAAATTTTTCATAATAAAAATTTAAGAAATATGCTAATGGAAAGGTACAGAAGTATATATTACCCTTTATGTCTCAGTAAAAAGCATTCTTATATTGAATGTGCCTGTATTTGACCCATCATCCGTGCTTTCTGTTATCCTCCTATATTGTCTATAATTTAGTTTCTAAATTTCTTTAGGACAGGAATGCAGTATTTTCTAAACTTTAGAAATGAGCCTTGCCTTCAGTATACTTAAATTCCTCTTTTAAAAAATATTTGTGTCATATATTAATTGTTAGATGATATACTGGTAATAACACTGGCTTAAACAATATGTCATTATCTTTACAGTCTTCATCCTGGGGTTACTTCATCCTTAACATTGCCTTATAGATCAAAATGACTGATGGGAATTCCAGCTAATGGGGAATAGGAATGAGACAAAAGATCAGAAAAAACAATAACATGTGTTTTTTATCTTGAAGAGCCAAGATAAGCTTTTATACTACCCAAAAACTTTTCCATAAATCTAGTTGGCCATGCCTTGAAAAGAGAAGTTGGGAATTTAGTGTTTTAGTTGGGCAAATTGGTATCTTAGATCCAATTTATTTTCTGTTCCTAAGAAAGAAGAGGAGAATGGGATAGTGAACTTGTATTTTCTGTACAACTGTGGTTAATGATACATTATAAGTTTTTATAGGAGTTATGTTTGAGAATTTGAGCAGGAGTAGTAATACTGACCTTTGTATAAAAGGTGTAAATATAAATTTCCATGCAAAGATAGTAACAGTGAAATTTAATCATATTTTAATAAGCAAATATTTCTGGTTTGTGGAGAAAACTGATGTTAATAAAAAAGATGCTCATCTTCTTTCTTCTTAACTTTGTGGTACAGTATTATAGATATGCCATTTCTCCTCTGTTCAGTTATTGTTATTGGACCATAGAACCCAAGCTCTGATGTAATAATTAAACATAGGAAGAAATCATGGAAAAGAAAACTTGTATGATATACAATGCAGTAACCTTTCTAATGATTATCATGCATCCAGAAAAGTTATTTTATCTTTGCTTGTATTGCTACTAAGGAATCTTAAATGGTTTCTTAACTGGATGATTTTTATTCTATTAATTAAAAAATCTTCAGTGACAAAAGAAGGAAGACTTTGACAAAGTTTTACATTGTTCTTATATTTTTATACTTTCAAATGTGTTATCAGAGCTAATTGTTTATCCTCTCTCTTTGTTACTCTCTCCGTATCTTCCTTCCACTTCTCTCTGTCTCTGTCTTTCTCATCATCATTGGAAGGATTGCTTTTTTCTTGTGATCCATCTATGACCAAAGACCTTGGAACCTGAGTTTTATGTATTGAACAAGACAGGAAAGAAGGGAGAAATGAGAAGAAGGGAGAAGAACTTCCTTGTTATTAGGGGAGTGAGGTTGATGCTGTAGGTGCTCAATATATCTGTGGCAAGTTAATGAATAAATGGAAAGCTAAATTTAAGGCAGAAGGACACAGAGGCTTGCCCTACTGAAACAGAAAATTAGGTCTTAATCCATGCATGCTTTTTGTAAAGCATCCCTTCCACTATCCTCCAGGCAAGTGGTTCCCAAACTGGCTACACATTGTAATTATCTGGGGAAGATTTGGAAAAAAAAAATTTAAATTCTAATACCTGAGTGCTATCTCTAGAGATCCTGATTTAATTGGTCTGATATGGAGTCCTGCTCTCCCTAGATGAAAACATTTCTAGATTGTTGATTTAATTGAATACAGATTAATAAACTTTGATGTTTAAACATTGTTATCTAATTTAATCTTATACACTGAGCTACACATCTATTATACTGGTAGTTATCTCAGCTGCTCGTGGAAGAATCTTAATTCCATAAAGAACGAGAACGATTACATCAGGTGTGGGAATTCTAGCTCTGATTGTTGACAGCAGAGTAATCTATGGGGATTAGAATTAGAAACATGGTGCCAATCTTTGAAACAGGCCCTTGATATCCTAGATCAACAAAATTTCCAGTAAACTTTACATCCTGACATTTATTTTTCCAGAACTTATTTATGTCCCTGTTTTCCTTTTTAACATTAGCTTTAACAAATAGTAGACTTTAAATAAGAAATTGTGAGTTCAGAGTGTTCTCAAAAATTCTAAAATGAACCATTCGCCAGTATTCCAGAGTAGTCTTTCAGGAATGAGGCCTGTAAACATAGTTTCTTCTTTTTAGATTGTGTGTGTGTGTGGAGAGACTTGGGGTTGGGATAGAAATTTTACAAATGTATAAAATAATCCAGGCCTAGGGCAATAAATAAATTTATAGAGTTATGAAAGAAATTTATTTGCATCTGTAAGCCAAGTATATCAATGAGGGTAAAGCAGAAAAGGAAGGAGTAGAAACCTAGCCTTATTATTTATTTATTTATTTTCTACTCGGATTGGCAGTGTAAATTGTCCTGAAATCACTGGTTAATGAGGCAACCTTCTGCATGGCCCCGAAGCACCAGTCTTGCTACTACATAATTAATAATGTTCTCTTCATAGTATGAGTGATAATCCTTGATTGAATGCTCCAGTTTCATTACATTACTAAATAAAATGAAACAATAATTAGAACAATGTGCAAGGTAAGGGAGGTCTGTATCATTATGTGTTTGTATGTAGAGAAGCAGAAGAATTAATCAAATGAAATGTAAAATTATTATGGGTAATTGCAGGCATATGGAGATGATCAGCTTGCTTGCAATCAGAATTTTGTAAAGCGAAAATACACTTGCTTATCTTTTCTTGATGAAGCTATGCAAAATCTGGCTTGTAACTGAGCTATAACATCTAGAATTACAGCAAAATCTTTATTCTTTTTTAGAGGTCTTTGCAAGGTGCCTATTAAAGAATTGAACATTTCCTTTTAGTTAGACTCTATTTTCAATTCCTCTTGTGAAAATTAATTTTCATTTTCTCCGCACTCTCATAATACCTTCTTTATATCATTCCAGACACACCGTTTTAATATAGCCTTCTTTCATCCTTATTCCATATCCTTCCATTCCCAGCAATACCTTCCACTGCCTTATATCTTATTTTCTGGGGTCTGTTCCCACACCTAGTAATATATGTGTATGTATTGGGTCTTCAATAAGAGTTTGATGAATGTATGAATTCAATAAAATGAAGGATATCATAAAAATAATAAAAATAAAACTATGGGTCCCAGGTCCTAAGATTAATAATTCAAAATGAAGCAAATCCCTTGCATAAAATAAAAATTTAAAAATACTTCTATTAACTCATATGTAAGTACTCATGGATTATGTGAAGGACACTAGCAGAAATTTCAATACACATTGAATGAAGAGATAATGGTCCTTTGTGCCTTCAGACTAGAAAGTCTTTTCACTAATCACCTATCAAAGTGTAGTTCCAAAGTCTCAACTGGTGGGGTATCTCAGTAAGGTAGGGGAAAAATGTTTACTGTTTGTGTGGAACTATGCTGTATATTATGGGAATTTAAAGGATAAGGGGGTCTCCACAAAGGACCATGTAAATTGTGCATTGTCTAAGTGCCAGAAGGGAAATAGGGATTTATTTACATACAGAATGATGGAAATAACATTCCATGGAGAGTACCTCAAAGGACACACACATATGAGCATTTCTACTTTGCTATCATCATGTGTATCAACATACCAAAGAGACATTTCCTGTTGTCTTTGAAATTCAGCAGAGGCTCCAAAGTTGAGAAAACTTAGAGAGAAATATTTTTTAAAAAGAGCTGGTAGACATAGGTTTTAGCATGATTTAATAAAAATAGGCCAAACCAGGGATGGGGAACATTTTAATGTTGGAAGGTTGCATTAATTTAGCTGTCATCAAATGAGGCCACATTCTAGAAACTCCAAATTAGATATACTTAACAATGTACATTATTTTTTAAAAATTTAACTACTATGTATTTAGTAATTCAAAAAATGAAAAGTATTTGTCAATTTTTAAGTTAACTAACTGTTTAATGACTTTGTTGTGTTTGCTTTTTGTTGGAAAGCTTTTGAATATTTGGTTGCAGCATAGAAGTTTGCAGTTTCAGTTGATCCTTCAGATGGGGTATCAGTCGTTTGTGACCTTAAGGGCATTTTGATTTGGGTAAGGTAGGAGAATGTATATTCATAGCAATAAATGGTTGACAAGGAAGAAAGCATTTTTCATGCATGTTGCCAAAGGCGCTGGTATTCTACTACATTTTTCCATATTTCAATTGGATCTTTCTCAGCATTAAACAATGACTTTAAAATGCCATCTACTGAGAGCTCAATCAATTCCATCTGTAGTTCTTTAGGTGCCTTGCTAATACCAATCAAGTGAGGCTGAAAGGCTAATTTGAGTGTGATGTCATGATTCTCAACATCAGTGAATCTTTCATTGTATTCTCCAATTAACGGGTCTATAAAAACTGTGTATCCTTCAAATTATTCATATATATTATCCTGCTTATCAATGACCTTTGCTAACTGGGAAAAATGTCATCTGAAATTTCCTTCTGAAGGAGAAGTGTTTTGAAAAAAAATACATAGCTTTTTATGAAATGCTTGGATTTTTGGCTAGATATCATATATATAGACTTAGTTTCACCTTGAAAAGAAATATTCAAGTCATTTTGATTTGACATAATATCACACAGAAATGATGTATTTCTATAGAAATCTTCTTTCAATAATTCACATTACTGATTCTGTTCTTCATAATATTTAACCGTCTGTTCTTGCAAAGATAAAATTTTGGCTGTCTCTGTGATAGCTGATGTACTTTAGAATTATATGGCAAATCCACACTGAACACCTCATTGTTCAATTTTAACATGTTATGAAACTGATGATGCTGTGTTGCATTTGCACGAATGTAGTTAACAATACTTATAAGTTGTTGCAAAGTGTCCCATAAAACAGTAGCTTTAGCACAGAGATTTTGCTGACACAAGATAGAATGAAAATAAATGAGGGCATCTGGATCTGTTAATACTTCTTTTATCTGTACAACAAACCCTTCATGGTTTCCTGTCATGGAAGGTGCACCATCTATACATGCACTCACTAAATTTACCAAACTCAGTCCAACTTCTTGACATTTATCTTGAAAGTTGCTGAAGGTATCTATTCCTCGTATTCTGCTCATAAGATTCCCCAAAATGAGTAACTCTTCATAGCAAAGAAAATCTTCTGTTATGACCCGAATGAAGTATAAAACCTTTGCCAAGTTAGTAGTATTAGTTAATTCATCCAGAGCAATTGATTAATACATATTTTCCTTTTGAAGTATTTCATGAAGTTCTGTTACGTGAAAGGGTAATTCACACTGTCAATCAGTTATGGTTCTCCTTAAAAGAGGCAATTGTTAGTACTTCAAAACATTACCAAGGTCTAAGCATCCTACAATTTTGACAATGCATTCTTTCACAATTTCTACATCACTGAATTTCAGCCTCTTTTTCCTGAATATATAAGCTACTTTATAAGTTGCTTCAGTGGCATTATTTTCAGGCCTTATTGTTGCTTGAAAAAATTGTCTTTGCTTTTGCTTTTCATCCTTTAATTTCTACAATACAAACTTTTGTGCCTCTCCCTCTAATTTAAAATATTTGTGTTGGTCTTTATGAGTGTTATAATGCTAATGAGCATTGAATTACATTAATGTTGATATTGCAGTATCATAAAGCAAGCAAATCATCTAATCTTTAGCAGAAACAAGATAATATTGCAATTCCCAATTCTCATTTAAAAATGTTTTCTTCCTTCAGTGTTCTCTTGGTCTTCCTTGACATGATGGGCTGTTAAGCAGACAGAATTAAAAAATACTGTTGAGCTATGTAACTATTCACAAATTCCACCTCAAACAGAAACACAGTGTGTCATTGTCAAATGCTGATAACAGACTGACATACCTGATGCTCATAAACTCTCACCAGCTAGCTTCATGTGGTAGTGGCACCAGTCAGCAGAAGTTAGAATTAAATCATGAGTGCAGCAGCTGTCAATTTAGCCCTTATTGCTTACTTATGTTCTAAATGTTCCGGTCAACATGGGAGGATTATTTCATTGAAACTTATTTTATTCTTTGGTATTTTAAATATGTTCATTTTTAAAATAAAATAAAAATATAAAAGATAAATATATTAACAAAATGGAAGAATTCTTCTGTAAAATTTGAATTCAGTCAAAAGGCCACAGATAAAGACCTAGAAAGCCACATGTGGCCTTAAGCCTGCAGGTTCCTTACCTCTGGGCCAAACCAAGCCCGCTATCTCTACTCTCCCCATCCCCCATCCCCACCACACACAGCTTTTATATACAGATGTCTAGGGTTTGGTGAGAGAGAAATGTCAGTCTTATGTAAGTGTAGTGACATTTTCTCTTCTTACCTCTGAGTGAGAAGGAACCCAAAGCACTGCTTGGAGAGATTTGATGGTGCCTGCCAAGAAAGGAAAATAATATTTGCTCCTCAATGAGATGTTTGCTGAACTGACGATATCCTAAGACCTACCCTGGTGTACCATAATGATAACTGCTTAAAAAGCTTTTTGGAGTTTGGGGTGTCTCCAACACAGAAAGAATTTTAAATTTGGGAATTTCTTACAGCAAGAGAAGATGAAAGAGCAAATTTGTAGAAACGCCTAGGTGGCCAAGTAAATGCTGCAAAATGTACAGGCTTAGGTAATTTTGACATTCACCAAAGGGGAATACCTTCTAGAGAGAGAGAGCCAGGCAGTAAGAAGAGCCTATGGGATAAACGACTTGGGGGTAGAAAATAGGGAAGGGACATGTGGAAAGAGTTCCCATAGAAAATGAATTATGCACTTAAAAAAAACTATGCTAGATGCACTATATAGGATGCCTTCAGAGCCCATGTATGTTAATTTCCCAGGGCTGCTGTAATGAATTCCCACAACCTTGGTGGCTTAAAACAAGATTCCATGCCTTTTATAGTTTCTGGTGGCTGTCATCATTTCCAGGCTCATAGCAGCATCACTCCCATCTCTGCCTCTGTGTTTCAAAACGATGCCTTCTCTTTTTTCTGTCCAATCTCCCCAAATAAGAGAATGGAGAGACTATACTCAGGACATTCACTGTTATGCTATAGTAACAAACAGTCCTAAAATATAAGTAGATTAAAACTATATAGGTTTATTTCTTGCACACAAGGCATATCCATTTAAGGTAGTTAAGGGGTTCTGTTCCATATCATACTTGCTATAAGGACACAAATTATTTTTGGAGCTTTCAGTCTATGGCATAATGAAAGACTATAGGGCGTTGAATTCTGTTTCTTAAAGAATTCCACCTTGTAGTGTCATAGAATTTATTGGGAAAAGCAATTTAGATGGCCACAGCCAACTTTAGGGAGAAGTGAAAGTGTATACTTTCACTCATACTACTATATGCCAGCTATGTAACTGGAAGGAGTAAACTAGTAATCCTGGTGAATAGCACTAATAAATACAACACCATAATTGATTTGAATTATCATGGAAGGCTGGATGTGGTGGCTCATGCCTGTAATCCTAGCACTCTGGGAGGCCGAGGCAGGTGGATTGCTCAAGGTCAGGAGTTCGAAACCAGCCTGAGCAAGAGTGAGACCCCGTCTCTACTAAAAATACAAAGAAATTAATTGGCCAACTAAAAATATATAGAAAAAATTAGCTGGGCATGGTGGCGCATGCCTGTAGTCCCAGCTACTTGGGAGGCTGAGGCAGAAGGATTGCTTGAGCCCAGGAATTTGAGATTGCTGTGAGCTAGGCTGACGCCACGGCACTCTA